>PTEX01000193.1:896913-990519 GCA_003342815.1 Eudromia elegans
TTCCCTTCCCTTCCCTTCCCTTCCCTTCTTCTTTTTTTTTAAAAAAAACCCCTCTGGAAATTGTTTAGGAGCAGCATGCATGGTCACCTAATGGGCTGCAGCTGAGGCCATGCTGGGGACACTGGGGACACTTCCCACTCTTCCCGCGCTTGCCCATGGGGACTCTCCTCATGTGCCATGGCACGCTCAGCGCCGCTCCAAACCCCTCCAGAAAACAGACCGGATCCTCCGGGCGGCAGCTCCTCTCCGTGGGAATCRTTGAGAAATAGGGACTAGAGCCACCGTGCCCTTCCCTGCGGCGCTCACCACGTGTCCGTGCACATGTGGCCTTGGCCGTGCTCAACGYGTTCCGTGTTGAGCAGGCAGCGATGGCCCGGGATCGCCGCCCGGCAGCCAGCATGACGTGCACATCTGCAAGCTGTGGACAGAGCAGACTGGGTTGATACCGGGTGACTGAGGCCGGGCGAGCTCATGACTCCTATGGAGCGCGCTGGCACGGGCATCCGCAGGGTGACAGCGGCCCCTATGAAGGACCATCTGGGTGGGAAACCCAAAGAGCTTTGGGGCCTCAGCTTGCCCTGCCCTCTCCAGTGCACCCATGCTTTGAGCTCGTTTTCCCTCATTTTCCTGCAGGTTTGGAGAGGCAGAGGGCATCTCACAGCACGGACGGTGTATCCCAGACTCCCCCTGCACAGACAGACACCTAAATTTCAGCTTCTGAGATTGGTCCAGCCCTCCAAGACCTTGTCACATCCTTGCAGCGAGATTTCTTCTGAACCTCCTGGGTAGATAAAAATACTTGGGCAAAGTGAGACCTCAGCCATTCCTGGTCCATTCGGGAAGCTCGGGGACTCCCCACATGCTCTCCCTCGCTCTGGCTTGGTGTTGGGAGGAGATGGACAACAGCACTTTGTCTCAGCAGCAGCCAGGGGACCAAGTCCCTGGAGCCAGGCGCATGCAGCTGGCTGGTGACAGCATTCACCTGCTGCTAGCGAGGATCTGGGGACAAATTAACCCCAAAAGGAGTGATGAGCCCGTTCACGAATGTCAGAGCCAACAGCATGCGGGAAGGCCCCTGGCAGCGAGCGCTCTGAGGCGTGCAGGATAATGTGGAGGATGCAGAGGGCTCCTGCCTTGGCCAGTACCCTGCAGAGCTCATCAGGGATATGGAGCAGCTCTGAACCTCCCCAGCAGCCTTTCTGCCTCTTGCRTTTAAGTGTGCAAGCCACAGCGTAATTTTACCTTTCATCACCCCCTAAATAAAATAAAATAAAATAAATATTGAAAAAAGGGATCTAGAAATATTCATGAGAAAAACTGGTCTGCTGAGTGCAGAGAGCTCACGAAACACCTGCACGCTGGCCCTTTGCTGTGTCATCTTCATCTCCTTTGGTCTTTTCCAACAAATTAAACTCACACTGTCTCCCATTAGCTTGTCACGGGGATCTATTTATTTATTTGCTTCCAATACACCAGCTTCTTAAAGCTGTCCAGACTGCATTTCCCCCCCTTCCACCCCAACCTAATTAAAACCATACTGCTGCTAAGGCACGTGATGCCCTCAGCAGGGCTGAGGGGCAGAGGCAGCCCTGGAGCCAAGGCCTTGTCCTCACTCACCCGTCCCTCTTCCCAGGGGAGGGAGGCAGGTCTGGGTAGGGAGGGATGGGACCACCGTCCCTGTGCTCCTGCACGGCAGCTCAGTTCCTGGGACAAGCACTCAGGGAGCTTCTCCAGGCTGCAGGGGGGACAATGGAAGAAAGAAGAAAAGGGAGGGCAAGGCAAGGCAAGGCAAGGCCAGGCAAGGCAAGAGAAAAAAGATTTTTTTTAATTTTAAAATTATGCTTTTAATTTTTTTCAAACTAAAAATATCGTGCTGGTTTTAAAGTTTCCAAGCACAATGCCCTGAAGAAGCAAGAAGGACAGATGCTCCCAACTGCAGATGTTTTACTTTCCTTTCTTTTTTTTTTAAAAAAAATTTAATTAGTAATATTTTCCACACCAAAACTCACAGTTGTCTATTTGTGTCTCTTCGACTGGGCCAGGCCAGGATCAGAACGACCTGCTAGGGATGTCAACGAACCATGCTGCAGGGTGGTTATATTTAGGCAGGGTTTGTCCTTGCCCTATTAACCTGTTGATTGCCATTATCCCACGGGCACATGCAGACCATCCTGGTGCTCCTCTCCAAGGCCCCATTCCCTTTCACAGCAGGCTGGTTTGGGGCAGACAGCTCTCCAAAGCCTCTCAGCAACTAAAYACCCGAGCCAACCACATCATCCGGCTCTTGCCACGGCCCTGCCTCCATCCCTGCCTGCTTTAAGGCTTGTGCAGTGCCTCACGGTTGCAAACCTGCCTCCCACTCTTCGATGTCACCTGCAGGGCCCTGCTGCTCTGACATAACCCTGCAGCTTGTAGCAAGGATGCAAACCCAGGCTCTGGACAGCACGTGGTGACCCCAGGCTCAAAGTGAACTGGGGCTGGCATCTCGGGGGAGTTTAGTCCCCATTTCCCACTGAACATGCTTTGGGTTAGGGCAGAAGAAGATGGGACAGCGGTGGCTTCTCTTTCCTACAGGGCATTTGCTGCTTGGTGGGACTCCTTGCTCCAAGAAATCATGCAGGAAAGCCAGTTTCTTACAGCAAGCATCATGATTCCTGTCTTGCTACTCCATTGTGCACTCACAAATGTGTGCACGTCCTTGTGGAGGAGTCACTGCTCCTAGGCAGGACTTAAAGACCAGCAGCCCTGAAAGYCCCCATCAGCACGTAGGGAGCTCCATGTAGCTCTTCCTCCATGCACCCAGAAACGAGAGCAATGCAAACTATGTCAGCCTAAGCCCTCTGTCCTGGTAGGAAGGCTTGTGCTACCATCCTGCAATCACAGCACGTTCCCAGAGAGCACCGTGTGCCGCCTGAAACCTGGCCATGGGGAACGGGCAGACGCCAGGGGGAAGGAGCAGGCTCTGCAAGGTATCCACATACACGTCGTGCAGCTGCTGCTAGCCAAGAGCCTCTCTGAGTGCCCCAGCAGCTTACTGGGAGAACATTAGCAAGGGGCTTTTGTCTCAAAGCCCTTTCTTTGCTCTAATCAAGGCATTGCTGCATAGGAGCAAAAGCTGCAGATACCTCTGCTCCGTATTTTTTCAGGAGAGACAAGGATGGAAAAGGTTTAGAGGATACAGGCGAAGGTGAACATGAGGATTCAGACGGGAAGCAGCTAACGAAGCTGGGGCTCTTCTCTGGCAGAAGGGGTCATGTCTTCTCTAGCAGCGCAGGAACCCTGGCAGATCCATCTCCTCCTGTGTCTTTGATGGAAATGTCAAGCTCTAACAGCCACGGAGCGTAGGCCAGAGCCTGGTATCAGACAGAGAATGGTCAGAAGGATGAATATATGAGTGTGAGGTTGGGAGAGGAAGATGAAAAGAGTTTTGCTCATGGGGCTGCTGGCTACCACAGCCTAACAGAGACTAGAGGTCCTTCTGCTCAGGAATGACTATACGCTCTCTGAGGTGAGACATGCATTAAAAGAAACCAAAGCAGGGGACAGAAAACAACCCAATTTCTTGGTTCTGGGCATGTACATTAACCACTAATCACCTATCTAGAGCCACTTTTGGTTAACAAAGCTCGTCCATCTGCYGGATCAGGCTGACGAGAAGTGAAACCAAAAGGAGGCACCAGCCACAGCAGCATCAGAGCCTGCAGACTTGGGCTGCACTTTTCTTCTGGGGAGCCCTGAGCACTGCGGCAGGACCATGAACAGCAGGGCCACAGAGAAAGGGAGATGACACCAGAGACAAGCCAAAAATATCAAAGCAGACAGACTGGGAAGGTCTCAGCAAGACCTGCCTGGCAACGCGGGGAGCCTCCAGCTGTGCTGGGATTGGGAATACCCCAGGGAGAGCCAGCTCGCAGGAGAGGTTGCCTGGCGGCTTCAAACGGGCGAACCTGGTTAATGTCAGTAAATGGAGCTGAAATCCTCCGCCTTACCCAGGCCAGGCAGTTTCGTGTAATAGACCCTGAGTGCTCCATAGCCCAGCCAGGTTTATGGTGTAGGGGTATGGCCGTCTGCCTTTTATTGTCTTTCACTTCGCTTGCCTATTATACAGCACAATAAAAAGCCAGCTCCCTCCTCTCGTTAGCCGTTTGCTTGAGCTCTAGGTGCACCGAGGGTTTTCACACGCTTGCTGGGGAAGGGGTAATCTGCTCCCTGGGAGTCACTCGCCCCTCTGCAGCCCCCCAGCGTGGAGGCTGCATTGCAAGCGCACGTGCAGCGTGTGGGGCTGGCTGCAGAGCCCCATGTCAACTGCTGCAGGGACATCTCTGCTCCTTGGCTGCAAGCTGAGTGTGCAAGCACCAGGAAAAGGGAAATTTGTGGTTATCCGGGCGCCTTTAGTTTGTTCTCTCCGTGCTTCCACCTCCTGGATTAAATGAGGGATGGGGAACTATGAAAAACAGCAAGGATGAATGTCATTATAAACATCACCAGAATGCATAAGGGTTAAGGGCAGAAATAAGGYACCCAGGCAAGAGAACATCTGGTGYGTTTTASTTTGCYRCCTTGGATACAGCTTTTTGCTCATGGATTTTRCTGAGATGTGTGTATGGCAAAACATTTTGTGATACTTTTTAAAGGAAGAATGAGGTTACTTTAGTAGTGCAGCAATCTACTCCYTTATGATGCTCTTAGGATGGTGGAGGGGAACATGGGCTTTGGGTACCCGATGGTCAAACCAGAGAGGGTTTGCACGGAGGAGGTCGCATGCTGGAGGAGCGCATGACAGCACGTCCTTCTCCCTTTTGTTTATAAGGATGCGTGTGCAGAAAGGGGAGTAGACACCGGGGTGTAGGAGGTCATGGGGAGATGGACCCATTGCCCTGCCCAAGGCCAGGCAGGGCTTGGCCTCCACTGCACTGACTCATAGGRTAAAACAGGCCATTGAGCTTGCAGATGTCTCCCACCACATTGGCACCTGGGATCTGCAGCTACCCCTGCCCACGTGCCCTGTTAGATCTGCAAAACCCACTGCAGCGTGAGCGGGGCCCAGCAAGGACCAGCGTTTCCCTCCGCCGGGAGGGTGGCAAAGAAATGGCCTTAAGCTCCTTCTCCCGTCTGAGGAGGGCACAATATTTAGATATCCTGTTCCTGGAACATCCCACCTCCTGCAGACCGGCATCCAGAAACATCTGTAACCAGGCGGTACCTCCCCTTCCCTCTCGCCCCGCTGTGCAGATGGAAAGGCAGTGTGCACTTCCCAGCATTTAATTGGGATACTTGGTGCTGTTCACTTTGTTTCCTAAGCCCTGCTGTGTTGGAGACAGGTTATTTTCTGAAAAAAAAAAAACCCTTTTTTTTTTTTTTTCCCCCTAGAATAGGACCTCCACTTTACTAGGTGTGAAGCTGGAAAATGTGTCCCTAACAGCAAACAGAAATTTTTCTGTTTTCCAACTTTTTTTAGACCTTGTAATTTTTTTTACATTAATATCTGGATTCTGAAAACAAGGGGCATTTTTAAACAAAAAAGGAGATGATATTAACAAACAAAAAGAGCATCTGGCAGCTCCTTTCACTGAATTCTGGTTCTCAACAGGTTCCCTTCATTAGTTTCAGGCGTGTGGTTATCTTTTTCCCCCAGTCATATAAAATATCCTGTTCCTAAGCCCTGACAGCTTGAAATCCCATTAATTATAGCAGACATGATCAGTGAAAACATACAGGTTGTTTCTCTTTTCTTGAACGAAGGAGCAATAGCAGATAGTGCCAGAGATGTGAGGCAGAACTAAAAACCAACTTAGGAACAGAGGAGACATTCGTGCTTTGCCAGGCTGCAGCAAGCCACCGTGTGCTGCCTGATTTGGGGTGCAGAAACACTGCTGCTGAGTTAAGCTAAGCCTTTCATATCAGAATTTGATCAGCTAGGAAGGCTGCAAGTTGCAATGTGCAGCCTATAGTTCCCTTGGCTCCACGTGAAGCGATGGACTGAAGGAAAAAACCAAGGGATGCACACGGTGGTGTCTGCCAGAGAAGGGCCAATGGCAMGATATTAAAATTTGGAGAGCAGAGTTGTTGTGAGCAGATTTACAAAAGTCTCAGCCTCTCATTCATTAGCAGTCCAAGAAGGAAACAGAACGTTGTGTTTTATTAGGAGAGGAAGGAGAACATCATTGTGCATCACCTGCAYGGACCGTGGCAACCCCGCATCTCAGATTCTGTGCACAGCTTCGACCTCTGTCTAGGAAAAGACACAGAGCTGGGAACAGCTCAGAGAAAGGTGACAGAACTGATCAGAGCCCTGGRACTACTCTGGACATAAAGTGACTAAATCGCTTGGGTTTCTGTAGCTTAGAAAAAAAAAAACTGAATGGAGATGTCTGTAAAAGTCTGACAAGCTGAAAGAAGGTAGCAAATGAAGTATTTTTCTTGGCTGTTGCACACAATGCATGAGCAAAGAAACATCCAGGGAAATCACCAGGGCATAAAACGAACCCAGAAAAAAAGTCCTTCCTTTGTCCAACAGGTATTTAAATTTTGGAGGTTGTTGCCAGCAGATCCTATAAAGGAGAGTTTAGATCACTTGCAAAAGTGATCTAAATTACAAATTACGAAAAAAAAAGAAAGAAAAATGCCATCAAGATGTATGAAGCACAAAGATACTATCTTGACAGGTCTGGGAACTGCTTCTTGGGAAGAGAGGGCTGGTTCTGACCCTCACTGCCCATCCTTGCAGTATTTAGTACTCTGCAAAACAGCACTACATGGAGATCCTGGAGTCCAGACAGACCTGGTAAGTCCACATCACTCAGGGGAGGAATACAAAGACTTACCAGCCCGGGTCTGATGAAGTGAGTGTTAACCACCCATTACTGTGCCCAAGGACACAAATCCTCCCTCTTAGCAGTTGTTATTTGCTTGGATGATGTCTAGACATTAGGTGTTTTACGCCCTGCYGCCTCAACCTTCAATTACCAGAGGGGCTGGAATTTGCAAGCCCAGGTCTGTCAGTGCAACACGGTCTTAAGTTAGATCACCTGAATGACGAGGAGCATAGCAAGAAAAGATGCCTCCCAGCTCACCTGGGCCAATCGATGCTGGGCTGACCCCTTTCTGCTGCCCAGGAATATATAGGCAAACCCATGCAGTGCTGCAAGCAATGCTACTGGGCAGGGAAAAACAGCACTTGCCTTCCTCCCTCCCTCCCTAGCCCCAGGTCTCCGCAGTATGATGAGACCCCCTTCATAAGCTGCCCTGTGGTTGGAGCYGTGAAGGCTGAGAGCATCACGAGGCAACTGTGTTTGTACCGACTGAAGCTTTCCTGTGAAAGGCAATTATTAGGTTGTTCTCAGCTCTGRCAACAGCCTCACATTTCTGCTCTCACTTCTGCCTTGCCTATATTTCCAGGAGATAATGATCTCATCTCCTAACTGTTGAAGATCGCTCCTTCTCATCTGATCTTCCCCTCCTCTGTTCATTATGGGAAAGAAATGTTATCGACCAACAATCATTAGATGTCAAAAAACCTTATCACAGAATCCAGCTGCCAACATAACCTAAAGGTGCTTAGGAAATGCCAGTAAATTACAGGAGAGGGAGAAAGTGAATGAGGGAGGAAACATTAGGATGAGCAGTGAACTGCAATTAACTGTTCCTGATTCAGGAGGAGCAGGAAATGTAGGAAGAAAGAGGGAGTTAAGGGGTCATTGATCTCAGTAATTGAGGGAAAACTGAGAAATTGATAGTTTAATGGGTTTTGTCTTGGGGTAAASTTTGTTTGGTGGGACAAACTAGGGCAGGAGATGACTCTACTGTTGGATATGCAACTTAGGACTCATCCTGCTTACTACACCTACTAGAAATATGCCACCAACCTTTCTTTGAAGTATCTTGGAATACCTTCCTGGAAAGGGATTCTCCTCTCATGGCCAGGTCTAGCCTGTATTCTTATATTGACATAAATCTGTGCCCCAGCCTTGTGTCCAAATGTCCTTGATGCCAGGCTGAACTTGGGATTGACTTGGTAGCAAGATAGATCAGGATCAGTCATCTTCCAGGGCATATTTAAGAGTGACCTGGGCAGGAGCCAAGCCGAACATGTTCAGTCTGAGTCTGCTTTGTATGTCCTTTTTTTAATCTGAGGTAATGTCCTGTGGACATATGGACAGATAAATCAATCCATGATTCTTTTCAAGAGGTCCCAAGGGATACTAAAATCACCAGGGCAGTGAGGTATTTTAGGGTGTGCCCCTACACAGCTCTTTACTGCCTGTCCCTAGAAGACAACATAGGGAAGGCCTTGGAGAGTCTCCACTATAGCCAGAGCCCGGCYGGAGGCCAGCAGCCGCTGCCTTACACCATGGCACTGAAGGTGTCCTGCCATGCTGCCTGCTGCTCTGATCTCAGCTGGCCAGAAGACTGAGTGACTCTGTGTTAGATTGAGTGACTCTGTGTTACAGAGCTCAGCAGAAGGGACATGTCTTTTTCCCCTTCCCCTCTTTGGTTGCACATCCTTTTAAGGTATATGACTACATATTCTAGCTTTCTCCAAACTGCTCTGGATGCCAGGAATACATATCAGAAATGGATGATCTGGGATCACGAAGGAGAATCATCTAGTCYCTCTCTCTCTGTGGCAGAATCAAATGTCTCTGGAGAAGACATCTTYATCCTCTGTTTCCCTCACAACTGCMTRTTCCAAAGACTACSTGTCTCCAAATATCCTGACTGTTAGACAAAGCAAATCCCAGCAAAGATAAGGAGGTTCTCTTATAGACTCATCCAACTTCTTTCCTTCTGTCTCTGCTAAGCCTTCCTGCATGTCTCTTCTCCCTAAACCAAGCCTACAGGTCCAGGGCACTTCATCTCTTAGTCTTCTTCAACATGCTCCACCTCCCAAAGATGGACCTTAACCCCTGTTTTCTGCCCTAGCTCCTTAATTCCTCATCCTACACTTGCCCATCTTATGCCTATATTATCCCAAGTTTCCRTCCTGCACATTCTGTCCTCATACTGTGCAAGGTGCTGCAAAGGATGGGTTGGAACAGAAAAATGAGGCACTGTGTTGTCCAGAAATACATCGTCACGACTTAGTTTCTTTACATGAACAGTCCATCTATGTCTCTTCTCCCACGACAGCTGTGAGATGTTCTAAGGTTGTTTRTCACCCAAGGAAGAAACCTTCACTAGGACATATCCCTAAGCTGACCACAGGTCCTCAGCTGTGACTTCATTGCCTTGCTGCGGATACTAGACTCCCATCGGAAAACATATCCCTTAAATGTCTTATTATCGTCTCCTCTCCTACAAGCACGGGAACCGCTTATTGCATTAGGTAGGTACCCAGATCTTCCTGGCTAACTCTTACTAGATGAAATAATGACTTGCAAAATTCCCAGGCCTGTTGGAAAGATCAGTGTCTGCTAAAACCRGGTCGTTGCTTGTCACTGCAGCTTTGCTTGGTTCTTGCTTCATGTAGCTGAGGCAAGYRCCAAGAGCCACTGACCTATGTTCTYRCCRCATGTTCCCTGCCTTGCCAGCAGCTGTTGCCTCAGYCCAGAGCCACATAGCACAGAGACATTATTCCTCCTACCATTCTCAGAGCTTTCCATGGCTGGACCCTCTCAGTCGAGTCCAGCACTCCATTTAAAGCGTGCACAATCCAAGTCAGGCTGGGAAAAGTCAAGAATTTTCCCTAAATGGATTAGAGGATGAATGGAGAAATGTTCTTTCTCCATTGGATCCATTCTGTACCCTTCRTGACGAGGCACGATCATTTAAGAAGTAGTTGTTCACATTTTATAGGCTTAGTGAGTGATCTGAAATGATCCAAGAAAGATATTGGGAAAAAGAGACTCACACTCCTCCAACAGACGAAGACATTTTAGTCTTTCTAATAAAGGTCATGTCCCAGGCCAGCAGAACCTGGAAGACATAATCTCATTTTTCCCTTCTTTGTATTAAAGTTATGTTTGTGTAAGGCAAAGACCTCATAGTCCTTCATGCCAAATAGACCATCAGGGTCTTGTGAGCTTTTGCTGGTTTCTCTTCTCCTGGGCCAACTGAAGCTACAGCCCTGCACTTTCCTCTTCCTTATGTGTCTGTGAGCACCAGGGAGATAGTGCTAAGCCTGGAACTTCCCTGTTAGGAGCTGTAAATACAGAGGGAAAATCCCTGGAAGCAGCACTTCAGCTGCAATTAGCCATACTCTGTTTGTGCCTCCAGATTGTGCTTGGTGAGCTGCACTGAATGTTTTGGTGTTTGTTTTTCTCAGCTGTGGAGAACTTGGTCACCTCAGCCACAAGGAGAAGAAATTTTCAGCACCCCAAACCTGGACAGCTTCACCCTTTGCTTCGCTGAATCAGGGTCCTGACTCCCAGAAACCTGTCGGCATCCTGTGCTGGGGCTTCTGCTAGGTCCAGCATCTCCGCAGCAGGAGCAATCTCTCCAGATAAGTAGATTTTCTCCTGCCTTGCGCTATCTCAGACAGGCTCCCTGACTAGAACAACCTCAAAACCCAGTGAAAACCCTGGTGTGATAGCCAGGTTTGACTCAGACATGTCCCCAAAACCCCTCTCTGCCTCCAGGGTCCCCTTACCTGTCTGTTCCCTCTTCTCATACTTTAGCTCAGTGCAGCAATGGACGGAGCAGGGCACCAAGCCCTTGGGGATCAACCACCTTCTCTCAGCTGCTCTCACCAAAGAGCCTTCCCTGCCCCGTGCAATTACGAAGGTGTCACTGTTCATTTGACCATGTTTGCCATGTTTGTGACAAACTCATGTAACCCTCTGGGAAACGGAAAGTCAAGACAATTTAAGAGGGAAAGTAGGAAGTTCCACTTGTGTTTTTCTCATTGTTTCCCATCTGCTGGGCTGGAGTGATGGGAGGATGGAAAGAGAAGAAATGCACGACGTGACTGAAATACATCAAACCCAGAAGCTTCATTAACCATACTAAAGAGTTATTATTCAGACCTTTCTGGTGCTCCAAGCTAGCTTTTAGTTGGCTGAAAGCTTTTAAATACAGAACTGCTGGATGTGGGCCAAATTGTGTGACTGTGATGCTATCCATGACCTCCTTCAGGCTCCCTGGACTTTTTACCTTCGAGGTGTTCCAGCTGACCTGTAAAATCAATACACTGGGATTATATATTTAACTGAGTGCTTGTCTTGGACCAAGGCCTCTGCAACATAGATCACTGCACTTCTGGAAAAGACAACAGGGAGACAAGAACGAAAAGGTAGTAAACATCATCACAAGAGAGGAATAACCTCGCTTTGTTGAGTAGAAATGGCATAATTCCCCTTCCTGCTGCAGAAGCAATCATATACTAATGATGCATAGCCTGAAAGATCCAGTGGATCCAATGATGTTTTTTCACATCACAGACATCCTGATGTTTGATCAGTCTCCTGGGAGTGGAAGACTCAATATGCACCTCCCCTATGACTGAGTCATGTTTTCCTGTGAAGCAGATACATGTGACACAGGTTCTCCAGATTTCTCTGTCYCAATTTTTATTCTGGTGGTTGCTCTGTTTTGGATAAACAATTTCATATTTACCTTCCTCTCTCTAAGACTCTCTAGACTTGGCTAATACAGTGTCTACACTACAAGCTGTCTATACAGCTTGTCTACAGTCTAGACAAGCTAATACTGCTTGGCCAGCAGTAGTCTAGTACTGAAATCTGTAGTAAAAACGGAATTAACTCACAGTCCATCTATTTAACATTAGAAAATCTGCAGTAATATAGGATGGATGAGGGAGATGGAAGGTGTTGCATCCTCTCATCTCTAGGATATGTAAGTATTTAGAACCCAATTTGCTCTCTAAATTTGTATAGCCACTAAGATTCCAGTTAAGACTGAGCTGAGATCTCTGTAGAAATGAGTACTGCCAGGGAGCACCTGGAGAGCGTAATAGCACCTCTGCAAAGTCAACCCAAGACAGCTGTAAGGTAGTGCCTACAGGTGCCTGTTCTCATATTGTACTGATTACTGCTGCTACGTCAGTACACAGATGAGATCAAGCCCTCAGACAACGAGGGGCAGTGTTTGTTCCGCGTCTCTATCCCCATCTGGATGTCCAGACTTACAGTCTGCCTTAAGAAAAAAAGGTAACAAGAAAGAGCAGTTAGTCTTTAAGGGTTACACAAGTGAGGGGGTGGCTCAGCATGGCCCCACATCCTTTTGCTGAAGGCAGTTTGGAAAGCGAACCCTTTCAGAAGTTAGCTATTGGGTAAACACCTCCAACCTCGTCCTTCGCCAGTGGAGAAAGCCACATTACCCACACAGAGCCACTCAGCTCATTGAAATTACAGAGAATTAAGTTCTTTTTTTTTTTCTTTTTATTGGCCATCTATTAGCATTTTTAATTTGCTACATGAGGTAAGTTTCAAAAGGTGCCAGAGAGCAGCTTAAGAAATTAGCTAGTCTTAGCATTTTCTCTTCTTTCTGCCGGCTTTAGGTCCTCAAAGCTTTAATTAAAACCAGGGAGCACTTCCAGAGTGATACACTGCGGACAGGCCATGGCAAGGCAAATTGGAGTCCTTTGTAGCATCCCARGACTTTACAGCACCCTTCTTTTCCAGGGACTTCTGATGGGAATGAAGAGGCTGCAGGTTGGCAATAGGGAGCATGAGAGAACAGAAGCGAGGGAGGTTTAGTGTACTGGCTGTGCCATGGACAGYCCAGGGTGCAGGAGGGATGGAAGGGCAACAGATACTGGAGATTTCCCTACTCTCTGCTGGTGGAGCTGGTGGAGCACTCACTTCTGTGAACGATCTGCCTCAGGCCTGCCCCACTTCCCATCTCATCTCCAAGGGCTCTACTGGGAGGAGAAGGAGGTAGGAGTGTTGCTTGGTTAAATAGTTGGGTCGTAGGAAAGGTATGATGGTAACGTCACCCCTTCCTAGCTGTAGGAGGTGGTGTGTGAGCTGAGGAGAAGGTCACGTACCCAGAAGCTGTTGCAGGAAGTGCTACCGAATTCAGAGCTGAGTAAGACTCTGGTTTGTCTAGGGAGGCAGGCAAGCCTCAGGCTCTTGATGTTTGACCCCAGCATGAGTGTGCTGGGGTCTTTCTCTTCTTCTCTGACCCTTGCGAGTAGATAGATCCACTTAGCAGTAAATTTGCCCGCTTACCACTCATCACTGGAAGACATTTTTCCTCCTCATGACTCCATCATTCCCCTTGCCACTGAGTAGCAGAATCTTTTCTGGCGGCACAGCCTAATACCATTAGGATATCTGGAGATTACTTAGAGGGAAGGGGCTCTGAACAGCTCTTTACATGCATGCTGTCATGATACCATGTTGGGGTGGAATTCCTATGAGTTGGATCATTCAAGATTAAGAACTAGAGTAGAGGAAAGGGAGGTGGGGAAGAGGGAAAGACAGAGGGAGAGAGACCAGCTGTGTTATGTGGAATCAAGCAGCCACGCACAGATGGAATGCTATCCTGCAAAGAGAAAATGTTTGCCTCACAGGAAAGGAAATTTTGGATCACTTTGCTGGGAATGATTTGCCTGTTGACAGCTGAGGGCAGAACATGGCTGGAACTGCTTGCAGTTCAACAGTATAGGCTCAGGACAGATGCTGTCCCCTACCAGAGGTCCATTAGGCAATTGCTGCCAGAACAAGCATCATGAGCTAGGTCAGGGTAACCCTGGGGGCTGTCACCATCGGAGACTATCTGCTCTAGCTGCATTCAAAGTAGCATCTTCAATTTGTTTGCAGTGAAAGCCTCCAGAGCCAAGCTCTTCAGCCTGTGTCCTGCCCAAAACCTCTTCCTCAACTGCTTCCACAGTTTAGGAGCTTGAATCTAAAGATTAAGGAAGATATTTTCATCCTATTCTCTTGCTGCTTGTTTGGCACTAGTCAGCAGTGACCACAGCATGTCAGGCCTAAGTTTTATCCCATTTCACACCGCGCTCACCGTGACCAAAATGAGCAGTGTCCTTTGGTGTAACTGGTGCATCTTCTTAGTGTTGGACAAATGTAGTGCATCCAGAACCACAGTTCAAAACTGCCACAGTTCAAGGTGCAGACTCTCCTTGTGTCTCACTTTATGCCAGGCTTTCACTCAGCTTTTCTCCTGTTCCTAGACATTGAACAGAGCTGCTCCCCTTACACCAAGTCTGCACAGGCATACTGCAAAAACCTAATCAAAGAGGTGTTGATTTCTTTCTGTCTCCATGCTAGTAGCATGCGAGAGCTACATCGAGAAAAATCCCATGTCTCCCTGTCATGTAGACAAGAGCAAGCAGAAGTGGCTCTACAAGGTTGTGACCGGCTCTGTCGTTTGAGATGGAGTAGCCCTGCAGGGACCATGAACTTGTACATACCCTGCAGAACCCGGGGGCTGTGCTGCATGGAGCTGGGTACCATCTGTTCTTCCCTACCAGCTGCTCATCCATCTTACATCCATAGGGTTCTTGTTAACAGAGCTCTCTGCTGATCAAACCCTGCCATCATGCTGGGTTCACCTTTCTTCTGCCTCCAGCTCTGAGGAATCTTCTGGGTGTTACTCCATCTCAGTTTTAATTAACACTGGGAAGAAAATGAAAACAGCTCTTAGCTGATCGTGTCAGAGGAGGAGATCTAATAAACCCCAGAAGAGGTGGAGTGAGTGCAGAAATCGGTGAAGTAAAACCAGAAAGCTCCTCTGAAACATGRCTGAGCTTGGGCTCTGCAGGCAGTTAGTATGCAGCTGGAACGCCGTGTTCTCGCAGACAATGCATTAACATCAAAGCAGCTAGGTCAGCAATTTTAGTTAAGTGATATATTTTGTATTATATTTTTATTGTGGGGTTTTTTTTTACGGCGTGCTTTTATTTTTATGTTTTCATGTTCAAGATTTTGCAAGAATTTAGTGCTGCTGAAAAGCACTCTATCGACAGCCCCGGAGATTGAAGGTCTTTGTCTGCATCCACTGAACGCAGCATGTCAGCTGCCTGCAGGCACCGTGCTGGCTCTCTGCATCMATCCCACTCGCAGGGATCACCTGTAGACACAAAGGATCAGTACCATCTTTTATCGGCCCTGCCAGCAGAAGAGGACAAGGATTTGTGCAGCTCCGTGTCCAATCTTGGGTAAGACACTTAGAAGCCCAGATTCCTAAGGGTCCTTATACACCTATATCCCACTGTGCCAAAGTGAGTTGGGCAAGTCTGGTTGGATTTCAGAGTGACATGTGGCAGGGGTGCTTCAGGTAGGGCAGCCAGTTGGTGGCCTGAGAGTCTGAAGTCTCCTCTACTAACAGGGTTTAGAAGATCCTGCCTGGTGGGGCCGTGTRGAAGCTTTGGTCTTTCTCCTACAGTATAGAGGTCTGTGCAAGCGAGAGCTGAATCCAAGGCCTGTTTGGGCAGTGGGTTAGAGGTAAAGTGAAGTCCCTTGTCTCCTCCTGCAGTGGTCAGGGGTGTGGGGTGAGGAGGGTCCTCACGCCATGGGTACCCACTCCATGTCCTTCCTCTCCATGAGCTGCTCCTCTCCTCCCCCAGCACATTGCCTTCCTCTGCACTTTAAAAAGCTGAATTGATGGGCGAGAGGAGGATTAACCTCTTGCCACCTGTGTAGGCTGCTGCGTACAAATACCTCTCTCCAAAGCATCAAGTAATAAATGAGTCTTCATCTTTGTCAAACACCTTGGAGTCCATTTGCCATGTCTCCCCAAAGGCAGCACAGCGGGGCGAGGTAGTGTGTGAAATACAGGAGGACTATAAATCTCTCCAACACTGTATGGGCATTTTACAGCTTGCAGTTTTCACTGAGAAGTGGCTGTAAATAATGGAGGGGGAAATCTGCCACCTGTCTCTAGGGGAGGATTTATTTGGGTCTAAGTGCTATAGATCTTCATATGTATGCTGCTGCTGTAAATAAGCAAAGTTTAAGCAGTGACCAGGGTCTGTGTTTCTCTTGCACTCTTTCACTCCACCGTTTCACCTGCTCGTCCCTCTCTCCAAAGTTACAGGCTACAACTCACTCCAGATGTGGGCACATGTCTGGAGAGTCCCTAGAGRGGGAAGGAATTGGAGCACTCTGACTGATTCTATATTTTGCTTTCACATTCAGTCTATGCAAAGGAATTAAGGGRCCGATATTTAGGATTCAGGACTCACTGCTGTGTATTCTTCAAACGTTGCTTTGAGTTCTTGGTTCAGGTTTTAATGACATTGTTATTCTTGTGCAGAAGCATACGGTTTGCTGCAGTCTTTACTGTGTTGATGTACGACTGGCCCCCATCTCAAGTCGCAGAGCCCAGGGAGCTGCTGAGAGTATCTGGAGGGGAGTCAACACTTGGAAGATTGTCACAGGTATCGAAGCCTGTCAGTGGCGGGATCGAAGGGTGACACTCATGGGCTGTGGCATGTACCCCGGCCACCACAGCCAAGAGGCTTTGCAGGGGACTGGCATTCTCAGGGCAGGACGGGCTGACTCAGGAAGGGGACACATCCCTTAAGCATGGCACCGAGGTACAAAGCTAGGCCAGGTTTGTGCAGCTTCACTTGGGAGGACAGTGACGGGCCTGAACATGTCACCGGTGGTGGCCTATCAGACTGTCTGTCATGGGGAACAGCAGCCACAGTGCTTGGTATCCACCACCAGTACCCCACAGGCCAGCTGGTTGTCACCACCATCAGTGAAGACTCAGACTATTCTTAGGCTGTTCTTATGAATAGAGAAGTACATTTTGGACATACCTTTCTACAGACTGCATGAGGCTGTCCCTGGGAYGGGGACATTGCATTGAAGGGCAGAAGATGGACTTTGCCACTGGTGTCATTTGCAGGCATTATTGCAAGGAGCGCACTGGTCCTAAGGTGCCAAACATTGCCAGTCCAGAAGCATTCTCCTTCCAAGCCTGGCTCCATGTATTTCTGCAGAAACTCCCCAAGCCCCTCTCACATTCCAGAAGAGGAAGCACGAACACATGGCCACAGCTTCCCAGATGCTCCGGGGCCCATCTGATCCATTTACTGTTCTTGACAAGCTGGGGAAAAAAATATAGGTACAAAAATAATCCTAGAAATCATAAAGGCAACAAGATGGTCACATCCCATGGCATGGAGTAAGAGCAGCTCATATAGTAGCTCTGTCTGCTTGGCACTGTGCACGTCTGAATCAAAAAGGCAGACCCAGTTCAAAGCAGCTTGTAGCAATCTCTGCGATGCAACACGGAGCACTGCCCTTCCCTTGCCCTTCAGTATCTTTACAAATTCTACCTTCCCTTCCTACCCGCTCAGTATGTTACAGAAATCAGAGGGGAAACAAAGAGACAGGACAACAAGACCTGGCATCCCTTGACAAAGGGCTCTGAGGTTTCTTCAGGAGATCCCCGTAGCGCGATTAGCATCTCTTTACAGCAACATCATTGCTCCTTCCTTTGTGTCCCCAGGGGAAGATGAAATTGTCACCAAGCTCCYGAGAATGGAGCCTGATGAATACTGAGACGAGGCTCCACGGTGGGCTGCATTGAACYGGGCCCAGCCGGGGACCCACTGGCGACTGCTCTTAATTAGAGTTTTCAGAAGCAATCGCAGTGTGTTGGAGGAAACACACACGGAGAAAAGGGAATATCAGAGGCTARAGCTGCGAGGGGAGCACGGGCAAACAAGGCTGGTGTTAATTAGGGAAGCAGCCACAAGGCCCAAGATGCAGGCACGCTCCCGCACCTCTCCGCAGAGCAAAAGCCATCCTGGGATTCAGCGAGAGCAGAACAAGTCTCCGGCAGCTCTTCCCTGCACTCCCCAGGGATGCAGAGTGGCGTGCACCTTCCATGGGGTGCTTGCATGGGGTGACAGCCCCAGACACAGGTAGGGGGGACACAGATCCCACCAAGCTCCCACTCCGCGTGTTGCTCCTGTCTCAAGTTTGGGTGAGGGCTGCATGTCTGTAGAGGGGTTGCTTATCTCCCTTGGCTCTCTGATGCTTCCTGGTCTAATGTCCCAAGAACCAGAAAACACCTTTTAAGGAAGCAGAGAGAACTGCCATTGCTAATTTTCCCCTTAAATAAAGTTTATCTTCATACATTATTTTGTGAAATGTTGTTATTTTGCTGAAATTTACAACCAATTTACAACCAGTTTGGACTCTGTCTTACCCTTCCCAGTGACTTCTCACACCAAAGTTTCCTTTAGTGACTCGTTAYCTTCTGCGCAAGATTCCCTGGGTGGATGAAGCAAAAAGATTCAATTATTGCAGGGTTCCTGCATCGGACCCCTGAAATTACACTGGTTTAAATTGCTACTCAGCAACCAGGAGCTAAATTACACTGCTTGAGTACTTGTGGCAATTGCTGTTTCTCCACTCACATGCCAGGAGCTGATGGGACCAGATAAATGGAACTTCCCCCATGGAAGGAGAGTGGGAGACGCATGGGAGAGCCACAGGCCCCTTGGGAACAGTTACGAGCCCCATCATTCTCTCCCCAGGAGTGGCCTTAGAGGCTGTTTGGTAGCTGTGTAATCCGAATTACGCACTGTTCAGAGTCTATTAGAGGTAACTGGGACGGAGGTGGCCTCGAAGGAATATGAAGCTTAGCGAGGCTTGGCCATCTTGCACCAATGAGATGCTGCTCTAGTCGGGACYTCCATCTGTGCAGATGACATGGACTCAGCATCCTGATGGTGCCTGACGGTGCCTCAGTTTACCAGACAGTGCTGCTTTTGCCTGGTCTCTGCAACTGCAGATTCAGCTTGTGCATGTGTCTATGAACACATCAAGTGTGTGGCACGTAGCCTGCTGGTCTGGGACCTCCTGGTGCCGTGGGATGCGCRCCCTAGGCATTCCTAGCAGGAACTAACAGACAAGCAACACATGGGGTGGCACACGAGCCTGGGGCTCAGAGCAGGGCTGCTCCTGGGCACAGGAACTCGACCAAAGCTTTTTTACTGTTAGATTCCTCAYGGGGAAACACTCTCCCTTGCCCAAGGTCCAAGACCCAAGGCCCAAGGCCGGGTGGCCTCTCCATACCCTGTCAGACACTGCTCATGAGGCGCCCCGGGCATGCAAGACGGGGACATTGCTCTACTTTTACAGCTTTCCCCCTTTTGGACAGGACACCTCCCCCTGCCACAGCATCCATAGGAAGGTGCGAGCTGGCTTTTCAACTTTTTTCTTCCACTCCTTCTGAGCTAAAATATCTTGAAAARTGCTTAAACATTTTTTTCCAGAAGCAGTTTATCCTTTTGCTCACAAAACCACATTTATCTGGAAAAAAAACCCAAAAACTAAAAACCCTCCAAATGCTTGAAAAACAAGAGCGTGGGGCTGGCAGGGACTCCCAGACTTGCCAAACCCAATCCCTGCTTTTGCAGCATCACAACACCCATCCGGAGCTGGAGTCAGCTCTCCCTTAAAAGCTACTTGGATTTTTGCCCCCTCTGGCTCCTGCTGGGCGGCTGTTCCAAAACCTGATCACTTTAATGTTTTGGAGCCCTCGTCAGATTCCCAGCCTAGTTTGTTCGTGGCCAGTTTATATCCATTTGTTCTTATGCCAGCACTATCCTTTGGCTAAAGATCTCCGCTACCTCTGTGGTGTTCACTGCCTGGGCATGTTTACAGGATCCCCTTCCAGCGCTCCGGCCTCTGTAACCACACCACAGCTTTCCTGCCCCGCGTGCTCTGGGGAACAGGGTCTTCCGATCCACCTCACACGTTGCACCCTTCAGTCCTCGTGCCAGCACAGACTGACCTTCAGCTTCCTCCTATCCTGATGGAAAGGTACCTGGAGCATGCAAAAGTTGTTTTTTCTTTCTTTCTTTGTTTTTTCCCCCAAAGAATTGGGAAGGTTCAGCAAAAAAGCTCAGGGCTTTCCTGGCTTGACCCTTTGCRCCGTCAAGAACCTCCTCTTCTCCTCGCTACATCCTGGCAATAAAGGCCACCTTGTGCCCCTGGAAAGTCCTTTCTGCACAAGTGCTAGACCCAAGGTCACCCCAGTCACCAGGGCTTGGTTCCCCACTCCAGGACCAGTCCTAAGAGAAATCCCATCCCTTTCCTGGGCCCATTCCCCTCCCAGTGAGGCCTTGGAAGGAGCAACAGTCTCTCACTGAGCATCTCTATAAAACCCAGCACAAAAATAACTCMAAGAATAGCAGCAGCTTCCAGCAACAGCTTCAGAAGCAAGGGAAGRAGAAACTGCAAATTATTGAAAAATATGCAAATCTTTTCATTAAATAATTCACATGAATTGTCACATATGAAGGGAAGAAAAAAAAAGACTAACTTGGCAGCTGTGTCTGTCCTTTCTCCATCAAAGCAGCACTGCACCAGCAGCAGTTGCTGCTTCTTTCATCTCCAGATTTTTCTTTCTTTCTGCTCTGCAAACTTCAATCTCCCTTTTTTGCTCCACCACCTAAAACYGGGATTCCCAGAGCATGGCATCTTCCCTCCTCTCCCTACCTTTCTGCTTTACATCCCTCCCCAACTTGCCTCCATCCTCCATCCTTGACGGACTGGGTCTCAGGGTTAAAAATTAGATTCTCACACAATTTGAGCTCTCCTATATGCGCAAGGAAACGCCAGTTTCCACTGCGTTTGACCACTCTGACCTCTCCAGGTGTCTAATAATCTTGCCAGGACAAAATTCCGTTTTGGTTGTATCTGATAGGAAGGCTCTTCTTGGTGATAACTAAGGCTCCCCTTGCACACTGCCTGCTGTGCCCTCATCACTGCTAGGACGGTTGCTGTTGCYGTGAACAGAGGGGTAGGGCAATGCTCTAGCCAAACCTCACACTTTCCTTGAAGTGAAAAAAAAGCCTACTCCTAGTTAGAACTAGGAGTTTGAATCCTGGATCCTGGAGTTAGAACTAAGAGTTTGAATCCTGGATCCTGGAGTTAGAACTAGGAGTTTGAATCCTGGATCCTGACTTATGGAAGGGGTCTCGGAGAAACTTAGGACCCACACAAACCTGCAGCAAATACTGACTTTGGAAGCAAAGTGTTTAAGCTAAATAAGGGGAAAAAAAAAAAAAAAAAAAAAGAGGTGTGGAAGCCACGGAGCTCTCATGTCTTGACTGTGAGTGTCTGAATGGGGTTTCCTTAACCACCCCATGCAAATGGTTACACCTATCTTCAGGCTGCTGGGGTTCAGGTCCCAGAGGGGCACACAGTCGTTTAAATGCTGCGCCCCTTTCCCTCGCTCCTGCTCCACTTGGAGGTTTCCCAGCTTTCCTGCAGAAAACCAGCAAGGCCTCTCTGTGCATCTGGATCTGTTATCCCRGAGCTGTTTCCTCTCGACAGCGTATCCACGCAGTACCCACGTGGAGGATGGGAGTCTGGCGAAACAGGAGCCTGGCACGGGGCTGTGTTCCCATGCTGCGAGCATTTCTGAGATAGGAAAAAGACAAAAAAAGAAAGAAAACAAACAAAATGTCTCTTCCAGATTGGGCTAAAACAAGAATAATAATCCTTTAAGGCTGGTTTGGCACAATCAAAGTATTTCACTCCTGTCATTTCAGGCTGCTCTGCTGTTGTCTCAAGTATTTCTGTTACTCTGGGGCTGTGTTTCTAAGTGAGCACTGAAAGAAGTCAGAGGCCCTTAGTTTTACAATTCTGAAAGGTATTGGGAACAATTACTTTCTTGAGTTGGGATATGCATCAAACYCAACCCTTTCCCAAAGCTAGTTTTGATTTTGAGAAATAAGATTTTTTCTTATTTTTTCTTTTTCTTTTCTTTTCTTTCCTTTTTTTCCTTTTTTTTTTTCTTTTTGGATGAGGAGAAAAATCATAAAAGGGTTCCTGAACATCTCCGTGCTGATCCCCTTGAGCCAGAGGATTTCACGGTGCTGTTTCCTTTCTTCCGGCTGTGAAAGGCAACCATGGGTAATGAAATGGATAAGCAAAATAAGAAACAGCTCTGGGATCAGATACCTCTTGGCTGGGCCGCTCCGAGCCTGCCGGATCTGTTTCTTTACGAGACCCYGCATAGCCGGTCTATCCCTCTGCTGGCACCCAGCTCCAACAATATGTTATTTTCATCCTCAGATCACCAAAGCATCCATAACCTCGTGGGGAATTGAGATGGATCTCTGGGTAGCAAAGCTGCCGTCACTCTCAGCAGGTATTTTCCCATCTGCCCGCTTCCCTGACAGTTGTGATGGCAAAGCCCGAAGTGAAGGGGCTCAGTCACTTCTTCCTCTTTTTCCTTCGGTGCCATTTATAATTTTTACTGGGGAAAGGAAGACACGCTCCATAAATCAGCCTGCGGTCTGGAGAGTCCCACTGCGGAGCAGGCAGCRGCACGAGGCGCCAGCTGCTCTTTGCAGATGACAAAGCTGTAAATAGAGAGCTGGCTTAAGAAGACAACGTCCAGGTTGYGATGCCACGTGCTTCGGTGCCCCCCGGCAAGTATTTCACTGCGGGGGTTCTCCAAATTATTTCTCCAGCCCCATAGGGAAAGGCTACAAGGCCCACGGCACCGGCAGGCGCACGCTTGGCTCTCCAGCGGCTGGAAACACCCACAGACCTTCCTGAAGGTCACGGCAGTCAAACATCGTGCCTGGACTCATTCAATATGCAGCAGGGAGCAGGAACGGGCTGCACTCCTCTTCTGCAGGACCTTGAGTCGTTTGATGTAAGGCCACATGCAAATCACTGCCCAAGGATGCGTTTGTCATATAATTAATATTAGCTCCCACCCCGGAGCGCACTTCTGTCAACACAGAATAAATATTCGCTGTCAGACGGAGGGCTGGGGAGATCAGGACTTTAAGCACTTGGATAGCTCTGCTGCTAACCATCAAGGAACATTTCCCTTGGTGTTTCAAGAAAACCAATGATCTAGAAAATCACTCATTTTTTTTGTTTCAAGAGGTTTTGTTAGTGTTTTTTTTTAATACTTTATCCCAATTTCCCCTTTGGAAGTGGCCTCTCCCTTACCCAGGTGGCAGATGAAAGCCCATCGTCTGGAGATTTCCAGCACACTTATGGAAATGCAGAGGAGCAGAGAGGCTTGGAGCAAGCCTGGCTCTGTATCCAGATACAAGCACAGTGTTACAGAGGSGAGCATATCCTTTTTATTTCATTTTATATAGGTATTTTTGGTAGTGGGGAGAGAAATGGTTTATTCATTGGAAAATGTACGTGGGAAAATGGAGTAATGAACTTTGAGGTGGAACTTGGCAAGTGTTTCCAAGCTGAAGAGGGGCTGCTCAATCACTCTCACGGAGAGGTCTCAACGTTTGGTTTCAGTGGTTTCGGAATGRGACATCTCCATTTCTTTAGCGATGCTGTTGTGTTTCTCAGCCTGATGATGTGTCGAAGGGGCTTAGCAGGGGACCTCAGTAACAAGCTGAAAGGTCCTGGTACAGCCTTCACTCGCAGTGTCTGGGGTTTAGCACATTGTGAACAGGAGAAATGCTGCACTAGCCAAAGGCTGTCAAGGCAAGCTCTGTGTCCCAGCACACGTCCAGCCACACAACATCAGGCACCATCCGTGCCTGAACCCGGAGCCCTAGGTCTGAGAGCTAAATGGACCTCAAGGACCCTGCAGGGACGAGGCAAGGAACAGCCATGAGCAGGTTGTGTTCACTGCAAGCCAAGGTTGGGTGCAGGCGAGATTTGCTCCACAGGGATCCCCACGGACCCAAACTCTCCCCTTTCCAAGGCTCTGGTTGTATTTGCTTYGTGCATTTCCTAGAATCTGTTTTCTGATTACACTAAGCACAGAATATTTTGCTGACGCTCAAGCAGAGGCTGCCAAAATAGCGTAAACAAAAAAGTTCCCCTTAAAAAAATCCCCAAGCAAAAATAATAATAAAAAAAATGCAAATACATCAGAGAAGATGAAAAATTAAGCATTCCAAAATAGCGAGTAATTCAGTCTTCTCAGTCTGCTTCTCCTCTTCTCTCGCCTGCGTGAGATCTGAAATTCCATTTTACCACCCGCTTTGCCGAGCTGTCCTTGTATCCTCTCCCCAGACGCTCCACCCTTCCCAGGACACTYGCTTCCCAGGCTGCGGCCCACAACGCTCCTTCTGCCCCTTTCCTCCAGGTCAGACTTCTGTTCGAGTACAACCTCTGTGCATCCGTACGTGGGAGCTGTCAGGGGTTCCGCATCATTTTAGAGCGCACGGGCCAGCTTCGACCCATTTGACAGCAGACRGGGAGAAGGTGAGGGAGGAACCTCTGGGATATCGCAGATGTGTTTGGCTACTGAATTGCACTCCGTAGGAAAGTGAGTCGTCGTTTCAATGATTCAATGATAAAGGACAGCTTTTTAAGTGGGGTTCTCATGGCAAGTAGTGGAAGTGACAGAAAAGCACACCCCTGCTGCTGCCTTTTTGTGAAGCCACACGATGAACCTAGTCAGGGGACTCACCCAGGGCTTGAAAACGGGCTGTCTGTACGTGTATCTGTACAGAAATGCGGAAATACCTATATAAATGCATTTATAGATTTAAGCCAGATGTAAGCCCTTACCCAGTTCACTGGCCTAATAGCCAGTTGTGCAAACATGACTGGGCTGGGAAAACGGTGCAGGGAGAGAAGAAAGAGGTGCTGGAGGCAGCAGAGCTGGCGCCGTTAGGAGGAATGGTCGTGGCCTGGCTCCCTCGTGGGCATCTTTTGCATTATGGGGCACTTGTTYTTCTCAAAGCTGTTTGCAGCTGGAGTCCCGTGAAAAATCTCAGTCTGTTTGTTTTATTTATAGCCCTTGTGATTTCATGGCTGAGCTAGAAAATGTGAACCCCGCAGACTGAAAGGCCAGCAGACAAATCGATAGACCCAACACTTGCTCAAAGCTTCTTCACCTGGGGGGCTTTATCCCATGGTTTCCAAATACCAAGGAGGAATCTCATTAACRACCTGGATGAAGGGATGGAGTGCTCCCTCAGCAAGTTTGCTGATGAYACCAAACTGGGAGGAATAGCTGACAGCCCTGAGGGCTGTGCTGCCATCCAGAGGGACCTGGACAGACTGGACAGCTGGGTGGCGAGTAACCTCATGAAGTTCAACAAGGGCAAGTGTAGGGTCCTGCACCTGGGGAGGAATAACCCCAGACATGCCTACAGGCTGGGGACCGACCTCCTGGAKAGCAGCCCCGCAGAGAGGGACCTGGGCGTCATGGTGGACGACAAGTTGACCATGAGGCAGCAGTGTGCCCTCGTGGCCAAGAGGGCAAATGGGATCTTGGGGTGCATTAAGCAGAGCGTCTCCAGCAGGTCGAGGGAGGTGATTCTGCCCCTCTACTCAGCCCTGGTGCGGCCGCACCTCGAGTCCTGTGTGCAGTTCTGGGCTCCCCAGTGCAGGAGGGATGTGGAGCTGCTAGAGAGAGTCCAGCGCAGGGCCACAAAGATGATTAGGGGTCTGGAACATCTGCCCTATGAGGAAAGGCTGAGAGAGCTGGGCCTCTTCAGCCTGGAGAAGAGAAGACTGAGAGGGGACCTGATTAATGTGTATAAATATCTCAAGAAAGGGAGTGAGGAGGAGGGGGCTAGCCTCTTCTCGATGGTGGCCAGTGATAGAACTAGGGGAAACAGCCAGAAATCGAAGCATCAAAAGTTCCACGGGAACTTGAGAAAGAATTTCTTTACAGTGAGGGTGACAGAGCCCTGGAACAGGCTGCCCAGAGAGGTGGTGGAGTCTCCTTCTCTGGAGATCTTCCAAACCCGCCTGGACATCACCCTGTGCCACATGCTCTAGGGGACCCTGCGTGTGCAGGGGGGTTGGACTAGATGACCTCTASAGGTCCCTTCCAACCTTAAGCATTCTGTGATTCTATGATCAGGAGGGCTGRAGTGGAGGTGGTTCTCAAGTCATTGCTGTCGACCTGAAACGCTGTGTCCAGGTGGGCAGCGATTAGCACACAGGGGGCTTGTCAGCCCCTGGGGAACCTGCTGCTCCACATGAGCTGTGGTTCCTGTCCCAAGATTTTCATGATGCTCATTTTGTCCGTCCTGTCTGTTTCACGTATTGGAGCTTCCTCAACAAATAGCAGTGTCAGGGAAGGCTGGAGAACCCCTTCTTTCAAGTGCTAGAAAAGATTAAATTGATTAAAAGCATCTTTGTCCCTGCCTTTGTGTAYACCCTAGCTGCAGAGGCTCAATTTGACTCCATTAAACGCTTTATTGGCCTTTGCCATTTTATATCGTCTGTCAGCCCCCTCTGCTGCATTTTATGGGAGACCAGGCCACCGAAAGTGTGTGAAAACTCGGCTGTCAACCGGCCAGGCTAGGAAGCAGGGGGAGTTCACGGCTTGCAAATCCTTCCAGAGCGGCACGCTCCTGCATCTGCTTCCCGTCAGCGCACAGGGACCTGCCAGCCCCGATCAAAGCGTTGCAGAGCTCCGCTTCGCAGGCAGCCTCGYGACCCGTGGGGATAGCACAGGGGCAGAATTAAGTGCACCGCTTAGGGAAACGCACGCCAGATGCGGAYGGGAGCCTCGGGCATGGAGCATCCMTTGCGCTCGTGCTGGCTGCCTCYGTGGCAGAGCTGGTGGCAGCCCACGGTCGTGTCCTCGTGGCAGAGGCTCCGCAGAGCTGGCTGGCTGGTGCCGCTGAAGCCAAGGCTGGTGTCCTGCTTCCAGACTCCCATCCTGCGCGGAGCGGCTCCATGCATGTGCATGCTGCCCTGCAGCTTGCTGACAGCTCCTGGACATGCATATGTSCCCTAAGTCGCTATAGAAGCGATGCAGCTGGCACTTACAGCAGTCTGGTAGTGATGCAGCAGTGGTGACAGAAGCTCAGGGCTTTCAAGGAGGGCTTGGGGCTGTATTGGTGCCACAGGAGGTAGAAGGAATGCAATCTGCTGCCGCGGCGTCTCCTCAAACAGCCAGCTTTATACGGTGGCAGCTAGTTTGCTAGATGCAGAGCCCTGTGTGCAGAATCAAAGCACGAGCGGTCGGACAGACTCCCGATCCAGCCTCCTGGTCCGGTCTCCTGGTCCCTCTGCAGAAACCTGGGCTGCATGCTATACAGCCTTGCGCTGCCGTAGGCGTGTGATGTGCAATGGTGCAGCCTGCCCAGCTGCTTCTTCCCACCAGCACCGAGGTGCAAACCTTCAGTCCTGTTCTCCCAGGCTTGGGAAGAGAAAACAGTGCASCGGCTTCAGCTTCAGTGATTCACAGGGAAGAAGACACTGTGCKCTGAATGAGAGGGATGGGAATGTGATGGGAGGCTTTGCTGCATAATTAAAACCAGCGCAGTGAGGATCAGAAATCACAGTGCTGCCTCCTGGCCTGCGTGGCTTCTGGTCTCCCCTGGCTCACGGCTTTAMTCTGGGTTATCCCATTGCTGTCGCTTGCTCCTTTGCCTTGCAAAGTCTTTGGCTTTCCCATTTTCAGGCTGTACCGTGGGGYACTGTCACCCTCACTGCTCTCAGTGCGTGGGACTGGTGCACGTGTGTCTTCAAACCCCACCAGTGCGTGCTGCAAGCCACCAAGGTGCAGAAGGAGGTAGGGCACCACCAGCCCGCGTGTTGCCCCCTTAGCCTCGTGCTAAAGCCAGCCCTGGGACCAGCTGCACGCTGCAGCAGCCCTACCAGCTCCATGGCAAGGCTAGCAGGTAGGGAGGAAGAGTCATCCCAGGCAAGATGCTGTGGAAACCCTCTGGCTTTTATTGCCMGGGAATGACTCCGCATCCCTCCCTGCAGCACTTTCCCCACGGAAGCAGCTACTAAGGACACAGGTGGGATTTGTAGCATCTTCCCCTCTGCAGTTTCGTTCGGAGGGCAGCTCAGCCTCCGCTCTTTGGCTCCGACCTCCMCCTTACAATAAGGATGTGTTTTTGCTGTCTCTCCAGGAGACCCCAGAGACTCTCTCGGTCTCCCTCTGGGCCCCAGAGGAAGTATCGCGTTTCACCCCATGCAGTCAGCTTTCCTCAAGATGTTTCCCGYCTTGAGCTCCTTGGAAAACCAGCAAGAGCCATTCACACCTCCTCACCAGCCCTGCTCCCAGGCTACACCAGTGCGATGGCAAGTCACCACTGAGTCTCTTTCCCAATCTGCTCCCAGAAAGCAAACCCAAAAGGCTGAGAGAGAGAATTTATTAGAAATTCAAGCCCCTGGGAAGGGGTGKTTTTTTCTTCCTTTTTTTYCYYTTTTTTYCCYTTTTTTTTCCTGCAGAATCCACCCACTTGTGTGATTTTCTGTTTATTATGCAGTACTGCATAAGTACAAAAAAAGAACCCACAACTTTGCACAATGGGATCGTAAGCACTGAAGAACATCAAAGCAATTTTATTAAGTCAGACCAAAACCCAGTGTCCCCTCAAACGCAGATGCCSAGGTAAAGCATCAGGGCAAGGCAGGTATCCTGCACTCTTCCCAGTTTCCAGCTACCAAGGAGTCCCACAGGAATGGGACTCCTTGGTAGAGCCCCATAGCTAAGTGGAGATCCATCACCYGTGCTTTGTTTTGAATCTGCTCTGCGTCAGCATCATTGAATGCCCTGTAGCCCTAAAGACATAAGAGAAATCTGCAAATGGACCCCAGCCCCTGGCATTCTCCCCTGTCACCTCCCGTGTGGTTTGTCATTTCTGCTCCGTGCAGACTCTAGCACAACTACACGCCACGGCCTTTCCAGCGACACAAGCACCACAGCAAAACACTCTCTTCACTACAATAGACCCCATTTCTGCTGCTCATTGTTTTAAGATGCTTTTCTATTAATAGCAGAAACMGACATGTCATTTCAATAAATCTATTCAAATTAATGCCTTTCATTATCCTGCAAACACAACATCAAAGGCTTAGATTRCACCCTGGCCTTTTGTGAGACAGAAAGGGTTCTGGTGTAAAGATTTCCATCAGAATAGACATTTGATGAGAGAAAGCTTTTTTGTCCATCAGGAAAGATARGTTTCTTAATGGAATTGGAAGCTTTCGTTCTTGTGGATGAGTGACTGCAACAGCCTAGGAGGTCCTTTCCAACAGCAAATTCTGTCCCTCAGTGTGTTGTGAAGGAGTGCAGTAGGATGTATTTTATATTTATGCTGTTTGCTTCTATGAGAGAAAAGTCCCCTTTCCTGGGAGTGTCGGTGCCTGACGCTGGCTGGTGTGACATGGGCAGACATCGCTGTGTCTTGAAGGGAGCGTGTACCGCGTGTCTCCAAGAGCCAAGAGGACACAGGCTGCAGGGAACCCGTATCCGCAAGGATCCTCTTCACCGTTACCCACTAACAGACACAGCTAGGAAAGAAAGAGCAACGAGGCCAAACACAGGAAAGCATTTTCCATGCAGACTGATCAGCAGCTCCATCCATGGCAAAAGGGCCTGGACTTTCCCTTGCCGGGTACTTGTTGGGGATTATCAAGGGCCGAGGACTCTCTTGTTCTCAAGAGGCAGTTCTTTGCACTGGCCCTTTTGGGGAGGATGAGTGTTGAACAYTATGGGCTTGGCCAAGGTTGTTGTGCTTACCACCCCTATTGCACTCAGAGCTTGGGTTTCAGGGCTTGATTCCCATGGAAGTGCAGGCTGAGCAGAAGAGCACTCATGGATCCTCCCAYACAACAGACAAAGCTGGAAGAGGTTTTTTTCACTTGCCCCACCAGGAGGAACATACAGGGCTCATGTCCATGTACCTACTGCCATACAGCCTGTAGAGCGAGCAGAATGCGGTCCATTACTGACCAGGACTAGTCCTTGGGATCAGTCTTGTGTTTGTACCTATATGTGCACGTTTTTATTATGCAAATTAGTACTAAAAGTCCTTGTAAGTAAAGGAAGAAACTGCACAGTTCGTTTCAGGTAACAGGCTCCCATGTTCCCTGTACTAAGTCTTGGTTTCYCTCCCAAACTGTTTCTCTTCCAGGCACCTTTGACTGAGTTACTCTTCTCCTTTCACTCTACAAARTTCCTAACCAAGTTCTATTATTGAGTTAAGCAGAAACATTTACTTCCTTAAAGGCCTTTGTTATGCRACTGTAGTTAAGCAGAAGCTACTGAAATACCTCTGCATGCTTCAACTTTAAAAAATCTAGCTATATTTTAAACAGCAAGTGAACCATTCAGCCACCTGCTCTGTCCCATTGCTTACTCAGAGCTTCACTTAGGTGCCTTCAACTGAGCAACGTTTCCTCACCTCACCCTGCCCAGTTGCACCCTGTTTTGAATTCCTGTGGGGTTGCTTGGCCAGCCCTGCATGTACGTTGGGCTGGAAAAGAAGCCACTGCTTCTTTGTTTCCCTCATTGTTTATTCCAGTGGTTAATCAGTCTCACAGGAGAAAAAAAAAAAAAAAAAAAAAAGCATGGTTCTGTTTTTAAAATTGAATTTCACTCCATTTTAAATTCCAGCTATAGGTTCTTGTAAGTACCATCCTTTGTTAGATTAAAGAGGAGTTATTTATTCCTCCTGAAGGTGTTTACACAATTTATTTGTGCCACCTCTCTATCTCTTTTTCCAATAGCTACCTAGGGTGAGCTGCCTTTGTGTGACAAGCCTTTTTTTTTTTGTTGTTTAAAGCTGTTTCAAAACCTTTTAAAAATGCACATGTTGGAAACAGAGCCAGGTCCAGCCTCACCCCAGGAAGGGCTGCCCTGCGAACCCGCGGCCCCGGCCCCACTCACAGCCCCGGTTTCATCTTGCAGCCTCCTGCAGCTCTGCCGTCAACCAAGGCACTTAATAGGAAAATTTATGCTTATTTTCCTTTTCCTGGCTGGGGGACTGCGCAACACTTTMATTAAGGAAAACTCAGTAAAAAGACCCCTGAAATAACAGAATTCTCCCCCCTGGGCCTATATAACCTTGAACATGGTCCTCACTAGTGGAGCCTGAGGAAGCTGGCCCTTCTTTTTTCTTGATTTGCAAAGAGGATATTTCTTCTTTCCTTTTTTTGTTCCATTCATTTTAATTTTTCTCTAAACATCTTAGCATTGAACAACAAGAATCATCCAAGCAATCAAGACAAGAATCAAGGTCCAATACCCCCTTCCAAAGAACGGCTATTGGCCCTGGTACTTGAAAGCCAGACYCTTTCCTAAACCATTAGCTCATGCTGCTCTGCATGGGAAAGGTTTTATGACCAGTCTCACGTAGATAATGCCCCCGTTTATAGCCCTGGGAGTCCAGTGAGAGAATCCAACACAAGAAATGGCAGTGAGGAGAGCAGGGATCTGCCCCATTAATTTCTACATCAGGCAGATAATATTTGTCTGTACCAGAGCAGACCTCCAGTCTTAAAGACAGGTAAGGAAGACTTGATATAGTATTATGGCAGTTATTCTCCTGGTGATCCTCTCCGTTTTTATGCTTCTTTCCCCATTTTGCCTGTGTTCTGCTTCCAACCACCGCGTTTTGCTCTTTCCCAATAGATCAAAGTACACTTGTTTCCCCACATCTCCTTTCAATGYCCAAATGCATAGGCCACAGCCAAATTGGCTCTTAATCTTCTCTTTGATAAATAACATTAATGATTTTCTCAGTAGAAGACAAACTTCCTCAAAATTGTCATTATAGCAGCAATTTTCTCATCCTTTTCTAATTAATTAAAGCCCTTTTTTGGAATCAAAAACCGAGAATTAGACACAATATTAAGTAAGAAGAGAGCAGCAATCTCCCGGTTCCTGTCTACTATCTCGTTGCTGAAAGATTCAAAGATATCATTCACTCCCTTCMATAGAGCAGTGCAGAAAGCTCTCAGTGAACTGATTATCTATTATCAACCTTCAGTCATTTCAAGAGTTGCTGCCTTCTGAGCTATAGTTCCCTGCCTTCATTTTACAGTTTGCTGGCTTGAATGTGAAATTCCTCAATAGAGCTTACCAYAGAAGAAGGCTTATAAATGGTAGTAGCAATGATACCCAAGGAAAGACCATCTCTCCGTGCAAGATTAATGCCACATCCTGAATACAGTGTAAGCCAGGAGCGAGCTGGTGCAAAAGGAAATTGCTAAATACTCTTCAATGGACCTGCTGAACCTACACTCATTTTAGGTCTCAGAGATGTCACTCCGTAAGATGACCTGGATTCTGTGCATTCATTTATGCCATGACAGTGTGTTATTAGTGTCACTTGACACTGGGAGAAAGATGAAACTGTTGCTGGCTTTCTCTTTCCTACGTTTATCTTAAATTGGTGGCTCCCAAACCTCTAGAGTGATGGGCTCCTTTCACATGTCAAGGTTTCTTATCATCAAACCTACAATTGAGAACATGAAGGGCAGGATTCATCTCCTCCCACTTTACTTAGATGTCTAAGCTAAACGAATCTTCCGGGCTTCTCTAATATTGGTAGAGAAAAACAGGCATATCTGGAGGGTGAGGCGACACAAACCTTTTATATGAGGATGGGATGAACTGCTGCTTGGTGACGCCTTCTTGTCACATCACTACCATGGCTCAAACATACAGCCTTTAGCTGCCCAAAGTTAAATCACACATATATCACTTTTCATGTTAATTCAATCAACAGAGCAGCTGGAAAGCCATTAAACTGGTATCCTCAGYTTGAACCACTCTAGTCCAGTCTTCCCAGTCCAGCTTACTGTAGTCTTGTTCCAGCCTGCTATGTTCCCAGAACGACGTCGTGCCTGATCTGCAGCATAAAAAGCCAAACTCCATGCTCAGATATGTATTTTGAGCCCGTGMAGGAGATCTAAGTCTGCACTTTGCCAGTTGCCTGACTCCAGTGTCTCATGAGTTAAAGCACACTCTGAGTGGCAGCAGATGCTCTACATTGCTCTTGCTGCGATCAGCATCTGGCAGAGAGAAAATGGCTTAAACTAGACTCTGGAAAAATTAATTGCTGAAGTCTTAGTGACAGAATAATAATTATTATAATTATAATAATTGCAATAATTGATAGTAATGATTCCTCTTACCATGCCCCCAAGGAACTTTCATCACAGACCCATTCTTCTGGGTGCTGCATAAACACACAACAAGGAGAGGGCTTCCTGGAAACCAGCAGAGTGGGCAGATGCCCCATTCCTCCTCTTTTCTTTTGCATGGCTATGGGTCACTGTAAAAGAGAGGCTGCAAGAGTAAGATGAGCTCTGGGTTGACTCTAAGTGGCTATTCTGGGGTTTATTTGAAAAACTTGCTCTYTTCAGACAAGCCATGAACACCAGGATGGAGGAGACCCTATGGAGGGTAAAGGTAGGAAAACGATGACCCCCATCTTGAGTGGCTCTGGTTTGCTGATATTGGGATAAGCATCAGAACAAAGAAGAGTGTGGTGAAGGGGGTTTCCTCTGCCTATTTTTCATGAAGTCGCAAATTCTTCCCTAGCTGGGGAAACACACCAGGCAGCCGCTTTGGGGAAGTCTTTGAGGGTGGCATGTTAGCAGAAGGAGCCAATGTTCAGGGAGAGTTTCCTGCTCCGTCCTGTGAAGCAATGAGCAGGGATGGATTGGATCAGCCGCAGACAACCTCGAACCTTCTCTGTGCATGAGCATTCGGGGCAAGAGGACCGAGGCCGAGTGCCTTGGCCAACAGGCAGCTCTTCAGGGATCCACATTACTTCTGCATTCCCAAGGCCATCTGAGGAGGGCAAGGGAGAAGCATGTTGCGGTAATTCTTCTTTTACACATATTTTAAACCTAAAAAAGAGGTTTCCCYTGTGCGAATGTTAATAGGCATGTCTTAGAAGAGTGGAGAGACCATGGAGATTCAGGGAATTTAAGGCAGACAAAGCATTTGTGGTAATTGGTTTTGACCTCCTGCAGAACTGATCCGTGGAGCGACAGGAGTCCTGCACGGCCCTCGAGACTGGGCACTGATGCGGGACCTGCAGGGTGAAAGCCAGCCCATCGTGACTTCAGGACCTCCAGTGATGGATAATCTTTTATATTCTTGTAAATTGCTGACGTGGCTAATTGCTCCGTGTATTTAAAGAAGAAATAGTCCACCTTATTTCCCCCTTTAATTTTTCCAGCGTCGGCTTCCAGCCATTGGATCTCATTCTGCTTTGTCTGCTCAATTAAAGAGCACCGTAATATCGAATACCATCTTCCTATGGAGATACCTACAGGTCAAATTGCTTTTTACCCTTCAATCTGGTAACCTAAATAGACTAACTTCCTTCAAGCTCATTTCAAAGTTTTTTTTTTTTTTTCTAGACCTCTAATTATTTTTACAGCTTTTCTCTTCATTCATTCACTTTTTAACATCCTTATAAAACCTGACCAGCCAACTGGAGGATGACGTGCARGTAGAGATCTTGCCAAAGTCTTACATAACAGGAAAATTTAATGTCTTGTCTCAGTTCTAACTATAATATTCTCCCATGGCTTTAAATATAAGGAGTTGCAAATCTAATTTGGTTTAGAAAAAAAAAATATTTTCCCTTTTTCTTCAATTTGATTTATATCTGTTTTTATAACTGAAATGTTGAAAAAACATTTTTTTCTATTTAAAAAAGAATTTTTATGATTGCCTAAAACATTATAAAAGACTCTGTGATGGAGCTTAAACAAAAACATAAAAAATAGATTCCCAAACAAACAGAAACTTGAAAAAGAAATAAAAGTAGCAGATGAAAGATGTAGAGGATTAATCAAAATCTGAAAAAAGTGTGTGTGTGTGTATATATATATATATATATATATATGCATATATTGTCAATCCTCTTTATATGAATAGATTCAAACTAGTGAAACTCAGTCCAGATTTGCCCAGATTCAGGAGTTCCACCCCCCTCATGTTAAAATGGGGCCACATTCTGGGGCCCGATGGGTCKCTGATTCAAAGGGATCCTGAAGGATCCAGCACCAGGTGATGCTCTGAGGGCATCCTGGCCCTTCTGCTTGAATCCCACCTCAATATACAAGWGGAAAAGTAGGGAGAGCTCTTCACAGGGCAGCCCCAAAAAGCTGCAATTCTTGAGCYGCCAAAGCCTCGGAAAGAGTTAAGAAAGCAAATGTGATAAAGGGCACTTCTGGACATAATTTAGTTGGATTTTTCTAAAGGCTTTTTGATGGAGTCCCTCACAGGAGGCTCTTAAGGAAAATAAATATCCAYGGGGTAAGGGCCAGCATCCTGTTGTGGGTCAAAAACTGCTCAAGCGACAGGATACAAAGGGCTGGAGTGAATGAATGGTCCTTGGAGCAGAGGGAGACTAATCGGGGGGGCTCTGGGGACCAGCCTGGGGAGGGGTGTTACCGACAATATTTATTAATGGTTTGGAGAAGGGGGAGGATAGAGCAGGAGGTGAAATCTGTCCAGGTGGCACAAAACTATTTAGGGTTTTATTTGTTATTGAAAGAAGCAAAGAATCTGGTGAAAGGAGGAAAGAAATATGAAGTATTGTGAGAAATTCTAGAAAGTTTTGCTCAAACTGGGAGAGGGAACAGCTGGTGAGCTCTGAGTGAGATCCATGCAAACGCGAGCGGTCGTGGAGACCTGTCTGCACTCCGCGTGGCTCTGCACGGAGGCCCTCCCAGCCAGCAGGGTCCTCTTAGGAGAAAACAAGCTTTCCCTGTGGCATCCTGCTGSAGGAAGGGCCAGCAGCAAAAAGCAGCTGCTGGTTAGGTCAAGACACACCGACCTTAGCAATACTCCAAATATCCAGCGTGAAGCTGGGAGATGGAGATCCTAAGCTGCCTTCAGGAACAGATCTCTCCTCACTCTATCAACAACAGAGGGAGGGTACAGGGAAAGTGAAATACCTGGGGGAAAGATGTTAAAAATGTTGCTGCTGTTCTGCCCTGCTCATAAGGATGGGAGATGAGCTGGAGGGAGGTCCACAAGGTAGATGAGCCCATGATGCCGCCACAAGACCAAAGAGAACTTGCCAAGGGGTATCAAGGCAAGAAAAGTGCCRCCTCCAGGTCATGCAAGTGAGTGTAAGAGTGGTCTGAAGTGGCGAATGTTGGGTGTCCCTTAGGCCTCTCAGAGCATCTGCTGCAGGGCAGGGGGACAGCTGCCAGAGAGACRTTCTGCAAGGTGTGAAGCAACACCAAGGGCCAGCCTGCCCTGCCAGCAGAACAACAGCGCTCGTTGCTGAGAAGAGTTGTTCCCATATCACCAGCGGACGTCCGCACAGCCCTGCGTCTACTGGTGAGGAAGCACCGAGCATCAACCTCCAAGCTTGCAACAGTGTGAAATTCAGGGCCACTCTGGTATTTTCTCAGCTCGAAGGGGTTTGGCTTTTTCAGCTGCAGCTGAAGCCATTGAGATCAGTTTTTACCGTTTTTTTCTCTTTCTTACCCTGCCTTTGCAAGTCAAATTTCTAAATAGTTAACATCTGGGGCTTTGCACTCCCTATGAAAGTAGCCATATTTTCTTGATGATGCCTGGCTGGAAGGGAACCTGCATTTAGTTTTCACCATCCAAGGTTCTCCTGAATATGCATTGCTTTTCCTGAGTGGTTCTGTTGTCAGGCGTGTTTTCTGGTGCCATTCATCATCCTTCACATTTTGCATTTAGTTCAACCATGTGTCGGGAGAAGCCAGCAACAATGCTCCTCATTCCCAGCTTGGTCTAAGATCTGAGACCCTGTCTGATGTCTGGAAGCTGCTTTCCAGAAGGCCACAAACAGCAAATAAGAACCTTGCCTTGGTCTTCCCAATGCCGCTCTCCATCCACCACCGTGGATACCAAGCTTTGGTCCTTCAAAAGCGTTCCAAAGCCTGCAGCTAGAGCTCCTCATGGCACAGCATCCTTCACATCCACACCTACTGGCACGTCCTTTGCTCTTGTTGCTGAGTTTGCTTGACAGGAAACCTCTCAACYCAGTGAGTTCCCAACTGGCAAATGACCACCCGTGGGCAACGCTGAAATTCAAGTGCACGTGTGACTGCTACAGCACCTCAGCATTTGTGAGTSCTTATTCTTGCAATGCCCTTGCAAGGCTGACAAGTAAAATGAACCTCATTTTATAGATGGGGAACTTACACCCACCTAAAACCTGAACAGACTTGCTCCTGGGCATCAACAAAACTCCTGATGGAGAGAGAATTGAAAGCAAACCATCTCATTTTTTACTCATGATACAGATTCTCTTCAGCCTCACAAGGCTCAAAATGTTTTAAATTCACTGATAAAAAAAAAAAATCTCTAGCTGCTGCACTGGAACACATGTAATTAATTCTTATATTTTACCTCTTGCTATTTCCCACGTGCACAGCCCGGCCAGGCTGGAGGATGGATGAGCACCTTCACCAAACACAGTAGGAACACACTCGCGGTCAGTTTTGAACAGCCAATTCATATCTCCAATGATATGCAGAGCTCTCTTTTGAACAGTTTTCCTGCTGTACCCCAGCTTCTTTAACATCTTGCACGGGTCTAGCTCTTTATCCGCAAAAATCCTTCAAAGCATCCTCAGAAGAAACCATTTCTTCCATGATGTAYCCCTATGAGAAGTGGCTTTCCAGGTTTAGCTGTGTTATATGATTCCTGAAAACAAGTAGTAACAAGATTATTTAAACCATAGTTACACTCTCCAAGCGCATCTTCAGGAATCAGGGCTTTCAAAACTCCTACCTCCTCCAGGTCTCTTGATTCCAGTTGCTCTCCAGACAGCTGGGGGACTAGAGAGCAACCAAATTCCTGTGGATTTTTTGGAAGTGACCTCTAACACCCAGGCTCAGCCCTGTGCTGCCTCCCGTGTTGCACAGACCCTTCATCCCCAGTAGAGTTCCTTTAGAGCACTGACAGATATTCTGTAATCTTATGGCAAGAGGGGAACATTGGGTCGGTTCTTCTAACCTTTGGTATAACACGTGCAACAGAATTTCATCTGAAAGCACAGAGCATAGGAACATGCAATCATCGTAGATTGTTGAAAAATACTATTTACTTTTCCAAAGATATCTATGTTGTATACCACATAAATATGTTAATATGCACACATTTTATTGTGTGAAAAAAAAATATAATTGGGGGGAGGGTGGTTCAGGATGGTATCGCCATTTCCTCTTATTCTATCAGTAGTTATTTTGGAGAAGAAATCAACATGGATGAGGTGGTTCTTTGGAGCAGAGGTGACGAGGCCCAAGACACTATCCAAAACTCTCCTGGCCTCCCTGTAGCACCCTGCTGCCCTGGCACATGCAGAACCATGGGGACTTGTACATGTCCAGTGGAGCTAGTTGCAGCTCTAGCGTGCAACACATGCAGGCCACCTTGGAAGGCACACACRTGCTCCCCAAAACACGGTGTCTACAGGGGCAGACACAGATTTCTTCCTGCAAAGCCCTGGCTGGGAATACAGCCCCTCTGATCAGTATGGACACGGTGACTCTTACCGCTGTAGATCTATGGGAACATCTCTATTAATGGGAAGAGTGGACAGCAAATGACTTTTTTCTCAGCTTGCAATACCACTGAATGACATTATTGCTGTTAATAACATACTCTGCCATGCTGGAGTCCAGGGGTTAGAGCCCGCTCCTGCAAAGAGAGGCTCAGAGCTGGTGGCAGGTGTCAGCAGASAGGGAGCCCGTGTAAATGAAGTCAACAAAGATTAAATAGAAGGAAAGCAGGCACAGCCAGGCAGAAAGGGAAGAAAGGCGGATGGGGAGAGCAAAAGTGGGAAGCAGGACAGATTCCTTATAGACGGAATTAGGTCCCCTTTCCTTCAACTCAGTTCCCTCAGTCAATTAACTGCTTTGCAGCTTCCATCTGAATTTCCACAGTGGTGGTTTTCCCTCAGTGCCCTCTTTCATTTCTCTGGTGCCCCTTGTCCATCCTTCATCCACCACCGTTGCTGGGGTGCCTCAGCCAAGAGCCTGCAAGGAGAAAAGACCAGACTGAAGTGCTCGGAGCTGCCTGGCGCCCGCGTTCACTCCATGTGGCAGCAGGGCTAGGGCATGGCAGGGACGTGGGACCCCTCGAGCGAGCGGCTCTGCTCTCCCCCTGCCTCGGCTTCCCCAAATGTGCAAGGGCAGCCGCACGCCCTCCCAGCGGGGCAGCGAGACCGGCCTGGCTGCTCTTTGCAAATTGCTTGCTAATCCCTGGAGAGAATGGCAGAGTGTGATTAATAAGACTATTTATTTTGCAGGCTTGCAGGAGGTAAAGGTGGAAGTGCTGAGACATATATTTGAGTTGGCAAATTAACACATCATAAGACATAATCATAAAAAATATGCAGTCTCCTAAAGTTGCTTTACTGCTCCCCATCCCTACTGGATGAGCTGTAATGAAAGAATAAGGTAAGAGAGCTGCCAAAAAAAATCCCCYCTGTCATACAGTACATAGTTGCAGRGATGGAAGCTGCAGAAGTCGCACATTTTGCAGCGTTCAAGATAGATCTCCCCATCCATGAGTGAGGCTGTACAGCCCCCAAATTTCCAGGTTCACTAAATGCACAGAGTGCTGCCTGCTATGGAACCAATGCTCCTCCATCCCACTCAGCTTGCTGAGAATAGATCCTTGCAGCTGGGCTCGATCAGCCATTCATGGAAATCCTGATGCACCTACTAATCTGGGACAACCCTTCTCCCCAGGGGTTGGTGTCCTCCTGTTTATTGTCTATTGCTTATTTTGACTGACTGTATCCTTATGCTCCTGCTGGGCATCCTGGAGGATCCAGGGACAGGTCATTCCCTCCCCAGAGCTGAACATGGAAAGCGAGACATTTGAGYCAGATGTGGCCACCCCAGGCTTTCTTTCTCAGGGGCAGAGATAAACCTTAGCTGCACCTCATCTTGCAGGATGAGCTTGATCATGAGTAAAGGTTATTTCTCTCCATAGATAAGAAGGAGAACCTACCATKAAGACCAAATTTCAATTTCTTTCACCCTTGCAAGACAGTGTTTCAGTGTCAGTTCCTGGAATAGAGGAGCTCATCAAGCTGAGTGCGTCTTTCCAGACCACTGGTCTTGGACCTGACTGGGGCTGGCCTGAGGTTTTTCAGAGCTGGGTTTGAGAAAGTTATCAGCACCATGCCCYTTCCATGAGTTTTTGGTCCTAGAAGAAGGGCTAATACCTTGAGGCACCAAAACTGACAGAGTCTTCCAGGGAAGTCCTTAACAAATGTCCACGTCGCTCCTGATGTATCTGCTGCTTGTCCCTCAAGGCGGCCACCAAGCCAGGTCTACATCGTAGCTCAAGGATGGTGAGAGCTCCCTTWGAGCCCAGTTTGCCACGCTCTGGCTGAGAGTAGCAGCTTGGCCCTACCGACAGCATCTTATAGGTGAGAATAAAACGTCAGCTTAACTCTGAGTCAGTGTGCTGCAGAACCTGAAAACAAGCAGCACTACCATCCTGGTGAGCACCAAAGGCTGATTGGGGCGCAAATGGTTGGGAAGCAGTGTTAACAAGAACGAAATGCAGAGCCTGTCTGCAACGCCCTGCGCTGCTGCCAGCAAGGAAGTGAATTTTCAATTGAGCTGAGAGTTTCTCTGGCTCACGGTGACCTTTAGAGCACCCGCATCCTCGCCTGCCATTCCCACCAGGGCTAGTAGTGCAGCCCGATCTCCATTCTCATCTTTTTTTCTTTTTTTTTCCAGCAGGAAAAAAATGTGTGCAGGTTTTAGGGGAGTAACTTTCATCACTCAGACTGAGAGGAAACGCTCAGATCACAARGCAGGCTACAGTATATGGCCCTGGGGATAGGCTGCTCTTTGGTCACACTCCTTCCCGCGGCCTTTCTCCTCGGAGACCTCAGAGCAGGAAGGTCTGCGAAGCTGATCCCGTTAGACCTCATGGAGAGACTTAGCCTAAACATGTGAGGGATGAGAGTGGCAGAGAAAAGGGAGCGCAGGGAGAGGGTTTGTAGCAACAGCTTGAAATAGGAGAGAAGATTAGATACAGGACAAGAACATAAAGGAAGTCGGAGAAATAACATCATCTCATTTACCACTCAAGCATGCAATGTTTGTCATATTAAAATAAAAACAGTGGGGGATTATTCCCCATGGAGACCTCTTTATCTGACTGCATTAATGCAGGATAGACACACGTGTGCGTGCAGGCACTCACGCACACACTCCTCCCCAAGGATTACCTTAAGAATGGGAAGGGAACAAGGCACAAAATCTTTCATCCACACTGATGGAATAATAAACATGGGCTTTGACACCTCTCCGCTGCCTACAGAAGTGGGCACCATCCATTTCCCCCTCCTGCCCTGGATACGAGGGTGGCTCTGGGGCAGAAGGGCTGTCCCATTGCACATCCCTAGGACAGCTTGACGTCAGCAGCCTTTGGGCTGGCAAGACACCACACAGGGTGGTGGCAAGAGACCCTCCCCTTGCAGAACTGCTCCCATTTTGCCCAATACGATGGTTGCAGGGAGCCTGTCTGCTCCAAAACGCGGCGCTGCCAACTGGAGAGGCCCTGGAGCTGCTCGTGCCCGGCTCAACAGGAGCAGCCGTGCCCTGGGAAAGGGCTTTCAGCTGAGCCCTGGCTTCAGCTCCCAGCACCTCCTCATGGGATGTGATGCCCGGCCCAGCTGCAACCGCATTCCTGGCTTCCTTTGCCAGGTCAAGATCCACTTCTCAGAGCTAATCCTGCAGTCCTGCCAAGGCTTCGGCCGATCCAGCCTAGGGCTTTTCCAAGCAGCTGAAAATCCTGCAGTGCTTCATTCAGAAAAAAACGTGTGTTTTCCATAGCGTATAATAACAGAGATGCTACAGAAATGACTTGCCAAGGTCATTTATGGACAGCACCTAGCACAGAGCAGCTCAAGTTGAAGTTGGACTCTGCTGCTGATTTAATCTAATGTAAACACATAACCACCAATAGTCTTGGAGCCACAATGAGAGAAAATGATGTTTAAACCCCTTTAGAAGCACCGAAGACCATACAAAAGGATGCTCTAAGAACCTGACAAAAACTCAAACCATCTTCAGGGGGAAATTAGCAAGCACTGCTGCTGGCTGGATCCAATTTATTAAGGTCTCAGAGCAGGCAATCATGAGGAAAAGAGATAAATAATCTTCAGAGAGAACAATTGCAGGTCCGTTGTGACACAGGAGACCAGTTCCTCAGTGCTGGGGAGGGGGGCAGGTTTGGGCCATTCTCTCATTAATCAGAAATAAAAGGGAGGACGATGTGTCTATCTCCCTTCTACAGTGCTGCCGCAATTGATTGTTAATTGTTGTCTTTGGAGGTTATTTATCTCTTTTCCTCAGGATCGGTCCTTCCTCCCCTCTCTGCTCCTTCCTTTAGAAATGAATGACCCTAATGTATCTTGAAAGGACGACTCACATAGCTGGAGCTGCTGCACTGTGCCGTTAGGAGCACCCAAGCAGCTGGGTAGAGAAAGAAGTCACCCATTATGGTGACAATTTTGCCTGCTTGGTTGGAAAGGGCAGAGAGCAGCTTTAAGAGAGGCATCAGAGAACTGGCAGATGGGAAATCAAGCCCATTTTCTTCTCTCCGGTTCTCAGTGCCCTTGGGTTAGGGGCTGTGTGATGAATGGAGCAGGGCTCGGAGCCCTCGCTGCGCTCGTGCAGTCGTGTCAGCCACACAAGGGTTCTTGGCAAGACTGCCCCCAAATTGCACTCTTCAGCAGCTTAAGCACAGCTGAATCTGAGAGGGAGCCTGGGCTTGGGGTATGTGTGTAGGGCGGTATCCTGTCTTTAAAGATTTTATTAAAGGTTGTTTTTTCAGAGACTTATTATATTCCAAAAATCTTATTTTGTCTGAAAGACAGGATTAGGGAGGGGAAACCCATGCTCTTTGAAACCCTTTCCCTACCAAACATTGGGATTGGGAAGATGCCTGGGGTGAGATCACTGGTAGTCAGTGCTTTTAGGAGGTGGAAGGAGGCAGACTCTCCCCAGAACGTCCCCTGCTTGCTAGTCTGGTCTGCACCTCTTCGGGGAGAGAACAGGGGACTTCATGACACAGTCCAGGACCCCGAGGCCTTTGGGATGGTATTTGCACCTGGATGCCTATGTACAACACAGGGTGAGAGGGACTGTGTTGGGAACAAGCTCAGGAAGATGCTCCCGCTTTGGCGTGGCCCAAGGGACCCAGTGGAGCCGCTGCTCTGTGCAGTGCTGGRGATGGGAGGCTTTGGTCTCGTGGCACTCCTCGTTTCTGAGTGCCACCACATTGCCCTTTGCCTGCTCTGCCTGTGACATGTCCCAACAGGCTGCAGCAGAGCTCTGGCAGTGCCTAACACACCTGAACAGACCTTGCTTTGCTGCTTTTCCTTCTCAGGCTTCCTAGGTCTGGGGCAGAGGATTTAGCTCCTTTGCTTTGCCAGGCCCCACTCACCTGTGCACACGGGTGACAGGGCATGAGGACTGGGTACAGAAGAGGCTTGTGTTCACTGCCTGTAAAATGGAGATCTTGTGTCTGCCTGCCAAAGGGGTGGCAAGACAAGATCTATTACCGTTTGGAGGCCTCTGAGCAGAAGTAGCTGCAGAAGGGCAAAGGACGATAATTGTTACCACAGAAGAAATTCCCAGCTGGAATTGGCATGGAGTCAGCATGTCTCATTAGCCTTTAAAAACGAGCCATCCATAAGAGGAGACAAGCCTTGGCAGAACCCAGCTGTGAGGAGGAACCTGCCTGCAGCATCCGCTGCTAGGGCCAGGTCACCTGGAAAAGCAGCGGCTCGGCACTCGGCACACACCCAGGCTGCTGCATCCTTTTGGAAAACCTGATCACTGCTCGGGCAGCTCCCGGCAGCCAAGTGAGCATCTGCGCTTGGTTCTTGCTCTCTGTGTGACTAGCTGCASCTCCRGTTYGCAAGGCGTGRTGTTTYRGAAGAGGATCCTGATCTTCTCCTCRAAGCTTAAAACSCAACTTGTTCACAAACGCTGCTGTGGTGGGAAAGGATGCGCGCCAGATTTCTCCATTTGCTATGTCTCGCCAGGATCTAACCTCGCTTAAAAGGCCTCTTCCCTCTTCTGTTTTCCAGCTTGAAATGTTCATAGCTTTTCTTTTTACTTGAAAAAGGCGTAGTTCACTACCTTATCATAAATATATAAATCAAATTAATTGAACCAAAAACATGCTGGTACCAGTACTGATTCACTTCTTTTTGAGAAGATTCATCATGACTTTGATGATATTTTTAATGAAAACCAGGAAGAGATATACAAAATAGGAACAGCACTAAAGTTAAAGCACTCAATCTGAACAGGGGACAACCACTGAATTCAGCTCTCCTACATCATGAGGTGGTCACCGGCATTGCTCTTTCCACCTTTTTTTTTTTTTACAATCTATAAACGTATTAAAATAAAATTAAGAACATGGATTTCATGTCAGTGAAGAAGGAAAAAAGCAAAGTTACAAAACATTTTTGTTTTCCCAATAAAACAAAAGTGTAGTAGACGTCAGCTCACTCCTGACAATGAAAAGGGCGATCAGGTTTGCTGAACATCTGATGTGAGAGTTCTCTATAAGATTGTCCACATTTTCTGTACTGGTAAATATTTGTCTTCTGCATAACAGTTAAAGGGATTCTTCAGTTGTTCCCTCGGCACTGAGGTCATTCAGGCTCTGGTACAACAAATATTGCATCTAATGAAAGCGAGCGGCACTTGATCTCCAGGTAAAGGCAGTCAAAATCTATTTGGCAAGTCCGGAGAAGGAGGAGGAGAACAAGCATCTGGAGAACAAAAGGAGCCCCAAGAGCGCGAGGATCCTGGAGAACAAAAGAAGGTTAAACTTCAAAGAGCACCTGTGATGGAAGCCCAGGGAAACAGCTCAAAAATCACAAGGARGTTTCCCTGTAAGCACCCCTGCTCAGTCCCCATGGCCTCCCATTGCCTGCAGGGGAAGCAGGAGGGCAAATTGTGCTCTAATATTTGCTTCTGGAGACAACAAGCAGCCACGGTTGCTTATYTCCTTCCCCAGAGCTCACGGAGGTCACTCCGCACTGATATGTCAATGTCTGAACTTCACCCAAAGAGCAGAAATGCTGGTGGGTCTCAGTGGCTGCAGGCGCAGAGGGCCTGTGAGACCCTGGCTCTCCTGCTTTGCAGGCTCATGCAAGAGATGCTTTAGGATCACTTTACCTGGCGATTCCCTTGCATTTCTGCAGCACGCTGGAGCCTCACACGTATCCACTGACAGCTGGGCAGCAACCGGCCACAGTGGGAACTTGTTGGATGAAGAKAATTCGTTTCAATCTCTCTTTATGGAAGGCCGTGCCTTTAGGGCAGGTAGGCACGGAGGGGCAGGTGAGGTCCTGGAGGGGGATGCCAGGTCTGCCCTTGGGGCCAGGCTTCCAGGGATAGGTGATATCACCCTACAGAGCAAACAACCACGTAACCCTGCCTTGGGGCCACAACTGGAGCAGCGAGCTGTTACAGCCTGCAGGAAAACCTGTGTTTTACACAGCTTTCCCCACCGCTGCAAGGAAGCAGCACCATACACAGCACCGGGCAGCCCTGAAGCCAGCTGCTCCATCAGACTCATCCCCACGGTGCYGAGACTGCCTTCCTGTGACCAATCACCCCGTGGAGGGAGTCCACCTGGAAAAGGTGTCAGAAGCTGCCGGAGGACAGCATAGCAAAAGAGAAATAGGAACTTTTGTGAACAAAAGAGAACGAGAAATAGGAAATGAAACGGGTATGTTCCTCTGTGCTGGAGCTGTCACCTTGGAGTTTACATAAAGCTTAAGACACTCCTTCGTTGCTCAAAACTGGCAGTAGAGGCGCCTGGCATTTGTTTGGCAGCTCTGCTCTGCTTGAACAGTAAATATTGCTGGATCGAATGCCAAATGTGGAGCCAGGTCTGAAAAACAACCTGTGCCTTGTGGGAGCAGGGCTAAAAATTGCAGCGTGGGCCTGGGGCACTGGTGCAACTAGTCATGAGGCCAGRGTGATGGGCAGCTAAGAGGAGTTTGGGGACCCCATGAGTAGAGTTAGGGGGCAATGCAAATTCCCCAGCACATGAGGTCAGAACCCAGGTCCCATCAAGCTTCTGGCATGTCACAATCCTTCTCACCTGTACCTGGTGAGGATGAAGAAACCAATCCTTTCCCACCCAAGGGATGCTCCTGGGAGTCTAGACTGAGCAGCAAGGTAGACTGGTGTCCCATCTTTGGGAATCCAGTGGCAGCATCACACAAAGGCTCTGGAGGTGCCAGGAAGCAGCACCAGCACCCAGTTTTATATCTGCCCAGGAGTGACTTGCCTTCARTGGGGAAATCACTGGACAGAGCTGGTCATAGGAAGAGATGAGGGGCCTGCCAGAGTCACATAACAAGGGCCTGAAAGGTGCAGTCACTATCTTCTGTTTATTCTCATTTTTCTTCCACCAGTTGCATGAAAACCCCAGTGGAGATTTTCCAGGCTCTGAGTAAAAAACATCGTCTGTCTCAAAGCACTCACCTTTGAGGGAGGCGATACAGCACGGGGTGGGAACGCCAGCCAAGTCTGAAGCTGCACAGTAGGTTGCTGGGAGGGGTAGGAGCCCTTGCAGTGAACCCCAACCACCTCCTGCAGAAATGCCTTCAAGGAAGGAAAGCTCCGAGGAGGGCTGTGTTTGCTTTGCAGCACAAGTGTTCAGATCCCAGCTTGCCAAAAGGACACAGTGGTTGGGCTGCTATGAAGGGGAGGTGCAGGAATAGGTAACAAATAAAAGACACAAGAATTCACAAATCTCCTCTGTGAAGTAAATTGACCCAGAATAAACTTTGATACCAAACAAGTTGAGATTGTCTTAGGCCATCTTGCACTGCAAGGGTTGACTAGGGAAGTAGTAAATCCATGTTACAACTAGGCATAGGGAGGTTGYGTGGAGAGCCTGGCAGTATCATCGGGTTGTGAAAGGCCATCACGTCTCGCAGCTTGCCCACTAAAKGTGCATACCAGGGTTTTATTGCACTTGCATGGATCTTCTGGTGGGACTCCAATAGGATGCTGCACTCTGGGCACTTCCYGCTTCATTAACAAAGATCTACCTCACGTGCTGTTTTCTTTCTCATCCTCTTGCAAGAGAGAAAAGCCTGATAAGGAAGGCTGTGTTTCAGCTTGTTTTGTTTTGGGGAAGRGAGGAGTGCTGGGTCATTTTGCTTTTGCTGTAGTTCCTTGTGGAGATGGCAGCCTTTCCACCGAGATGCTTTTATTCATGCAAGCAGATAAGGCACGGGTTCCTGAAGGACCGTATCCCTTCTCCAAAGGTGTCTCTCAGCTTGGGTTTGACAATCCATGAGCTTTGGGGTGCACAGCAGAGCTCCAGCCTCATCAATCTGTCTGCACAAGCCAAGGTCATCACAGCCCAGCTGGGGGAAGCTCAGAGTTTTGGTAACGAGTTGCACTTGTCTTGGCTGGAACACAGCTCCTGCTCTCCTCCCTCTAGCCGAGAGCAAGCACACAGCCTGCTTGCTGTGTGTCCATGCCCAACAGCCCTCCCTAGACCTTTGTTCTAAGGCTGCTCTCGTGTTTYAAGACATTTTGGGTGCCCTGACCTATTTTCACTGCTTCCTCCCTCCTCTTCCTCCTCAGTAGTGCCCTTTCTCTGCGCCTTGATGCTGGAGCTGGCCCTCCTGTGCAACCTGATCAACAAACGTTGTTTCCACAGAAWGACAGCAGTGAGGTGGTGGTGGCACATGAAGTAACTAATGCCCCTTATCCTACCTGACAGGATAAGAAAAAAGGCAAAAAATGGTGCCGCATAAGTTGAAACGCAAGGGCCTCCACAAGGTCTACATGGAAGCTGTTTCTCCATGGTCGGACGGAGGARTAGAGCTCTATCTAGTTATGCTGGCCAGCACAAGCACGAGACATGGGTTCAGCCTCCTTCTTCTGGAAACCTGAACTCCTGCAGTTCCTCCTCTCTAATGTCCCAGCTCAGAGGTCCCAAAGAGCATCTGCATTGATAGGTGTGCCCAGCCGTTCGTGGCACTCTGATAACCTCATCAGAACAGAGAGAGTTTGGTATGAAAGGTGGCTCTGAGCTCACCAAGCATCTCCCTGGTCATATTGCGTGGTGAAGGAGGCAAAATCCTAAATCAGAACTACGAAAGGCCCTCCAAGAGAAGCCAGCACACCCGATGTGGAGACAACGAACCTGTCAATCACGCCTAGAGGAGACAAGAGTGGAGAAGAGGCTGTCTTTCATCCCATTCTCTCAACTCAATGTTCTGTTGTAGCAGGCAGCACGGCACATGAGGCTGGATGTTGCTCGCTGCAGTCAGGACTCCATGTGCCTGGGAAGCCCTTTCATCGGTGTGGTACAAACCTGAGGTTTTCAGCTTCTTTCTGCTTTAAAGCAAACTTGACCATGGTGGAAGATGAGAGGCTGATGGGGCGCAGACCCTTTGGGGTTTAAAGAAGCAGCTTCCCCACTCTCCTGCAGTGCTGCTTTCTCTTCTCACCTACTCATGCCAGGACAGTGGGCAAGAGGGCGGTGCAGACCTGAGGTTAATTTTGCATCAGCTTCCCAGATCCCCCAGCCTTCATTTTCCTACACCACACAAGTCAGGCCCCATCCAAACTTCTCCCAGCATCAGAAAGTTTTGCTTCAGTGCAAATTTTCTTTTATTTCTGATTTGGTCGTTTGATTATTGCTCTGTGGAAAAATTCAAAATGACAGCTCAACCGTTGCATCCCTTTTGGGGGAAAAAAACCCCAAAACAACAAAAAAGTGACACTGAAATATTGAGCTTCCCTTTGGAGCAAAAAMCCCATCTCTCAGTGGGGGAGGTTGGTGTTTCAGTTTGACAGAAGCTGGAGGATGATAGGGAATGGGAGTCCTTGAACATCACATCTGGGCCCATTTCTGTGTCCTCGACACCTCCTGCCTGCATCCCAGCAAGAAAGAGAGCCCGCACTCCCCCAGACCCTTCCCCCTTTAGTGTGTGCACTAAAAGGCACACTGGGTCCATGCGGATCACCCAATGGACGAGCCTGTTCCAAGGCTGCTGCCTCAGGGCRCAAGGAAGAGTCCTCTGCCTCAGGTGGAGTTTCTCTTGCATCTGCCCTGCAAGTCTCCTCCTTTTACTCTTGGCTCTGTACCACCCCCAGTGCCTTCCCTTCCTCTAACCTGTCTTTTCTGGAGTTGCACGTTTCGCCCCTGGTTCCCCAGTGGGGCCCTCCTGTCCTCCTTGTCCCAGAGCCTCTGTCATCCCCATGCTGCTCTTCAAGGTGTTGGATGGGATGGAGAAGGAAGGAACGGAGAGTTTCCTATGCCACCTCTTTCTCCCAGAGCCCGAGGTGTTGAGGTAAGGTGCCCTCACAGTGCACTGGGTGGAGTTAATGATACACCCTGCATGCTGGCATCAGCATCGAGGGAGTTGGCAGTGCCCTGTCCCCACTCAGTGACAGGATTGGTGYGGGGTGAGAGGGGCAATGGAGGGCTGCTCGCAGACAAGAGAACGTGGCTATAGCAGAGATTTCTTATAGGAAACTGGCAGGAGCAGGTACCAATCCCTTCTCCAGGCCCTATCTTCCTGCCTTTTATTCCCTCCTAGCTTCAGGGAACCATAGCACACGGATCTGCTCGCATGCCCCAGGGCTCTCTCTCTCCRGACCTTCCCCATCTCTACACAAGGTCTGTAATTGCTCAGCTCCTTCTGCCCTCTGAGGATATGTTTTTACCCCCACCTCTAATCAGTGCCACTGAGGGCTGGCCCTGCCATGGTTTCAGCATGTGGCTGCTGGCCTGCAGCACCGTAACCTACCATCCCAGGACTCGGCAGCAGCTCCTCTGAGAAGACAAATCGGTCATTATGCATCTGAAAAAACAGATTTCATATTCCAAATGGAGAGATCTGTCAGCGGCTCTGCTCCTCTGGGAAGCTGAGAATGTCAAGCCATTTAAGAGCCCTTTCCTAATGATGCCCCTGGTGAGCAGCCGTGAAGACGTATAGCCCTGGAGCTTGGCAGGAGCTGGCTGGAGCCTATCGGGGGTAGAGGGGAAGATTAGGAGGAATTAGCGCAGCGGTGCAGCTTGCTCCAGTGTTTCCTCTAGAGCCTCGCACGGCAGAAAAGGAGCACAAGGCATGGGCTCAGATTAATGGCTTCTTCACAGGCTGGCTTTGCCTTGACAGAGGAGAAGAACAATTGCACCCACGCACACATGAACAACGGGAGATGGGAYGTTCTGCCTGGCTTGAACGTTTCGTAATAGAGAGCCTGGATGGAAGAAGGAGGAGGAAAAGATGAAGTAGAGCAATGGGAATGTAATTCCTCTCTGACCTCCCCTCTTGCTTATTGACTGCAGATCCTGCGTGCAACGTGTCAGATCTGCTGTTTCGGCACCGGTCTTTCTGACGCTCCCCAAGGTGCACTTCTCCACTGAGCAATGGAGGGGGAGACTCCTGGGGGAGACTCCTGCCCAGCTCTGGGGGCTGCAGAAGGGGCCAGCAAACCCATTGGTACCAAGAGGGATGAAGTTGACCCTCTCTGGGATCCCTGTTCCCAGCAGTCCCACATGGAGGGGGTGCTGGCTCTGCAGACCTCTTCATGGCACAGTCCCCACCTGACACTCTCCCAATGCCTCGGTGGATGCTCGGCCCTGCAAACCTGACATTTTCTTAGAAAAGAGCCAAGGGGTAATGCTGCTCTTTTCCCAAATATTCATCCCCTCCCACTGACTTCTTTGCTAGTTTTGATCCAGATTTACAAGCAGTGTCAGCAAACTGGATCTTGGGACAAACTGGGTTTTCCCAGGATATASACCCACGCCAAGCATAAGCCAGCAGCTTGGAAACCTCTGTAGTCACATACAACAAGTTTCTAAAAGGTAATAATTTCATGTAAGAAATAAAGCAAAACRTACAGGGCCAGTAAAGGTGACCAGAATGAAAAGCCCAACTGCAAGAAGCATTACCAGTTTTAATTAACATTTCCTATCATGCCCTAGACCTAAACACCTACACTGATACACCCTACCTGTATACARACCATGTGGCCCTATCTTCTTCTAAATATGTTTTTCGTCCCGTGTATTATCTCTTCAAATGGAGCCATTTATATTAAGTGAAGAAAAATGTAAGTGTCTGGAGGCCACTTTTAATAAAGTATTTGATACAGTGCCTTGCAAAGTCTTACCTGGCAAATGAATTCCGATTGGAGTGGATACAAGCTGAGACACCTGATGGAAAATTGGCTTAAGGTGTGTAAACAGAGCACTGTGATAAACTACAGGGGACTGCATGGAGAGGGATGTGTCCGGAAGGTGCCACAGGGATCGATGCTAGAGCTGGTTTCGTTTAACATCTTTATTAATGATAGTGAATAAGAAGTAAACAACACATTAATAACATCCCAAGATGATACTAAACAGCACAACCCTACAGCCAGAGCTAAGAGGAGGAAATTGCCAAGCAAGAGCTGACCCTGCAAAGTAGAAGTTTGCATTCTTTTATCAGGTTAGGGGATAGACTGGGACAGGCAAAGGGGGAGAGGCTGGTGGGAGACATGAGAGGCCTGGAAGGGGAGCTTGAGCAGGAAATACGAAAGGAATAAAGCGAGATGCTGAGGGAAAAGATTGGGGCAACTCCTGTGCAATAGTCCCCAGGGAGCTGGGTTTGCCCTGGGAAGAAGGTGCAACATCACTCAGGTGCAAAAGGCTCTGAATCATCAGCTGTGTCTCAGCTGCTCTACGCTTCCTTTGAGATACCCAGCTCCTCCAAGGAAGAGATAACAAGTGTTTCAAACTACAACGCTGCTTTACCAAACTCCAAAGGAATCAGATCAATATTAAGGAAATCTATGCCAGGAGAAGGAATAAAGATCTCCGCTTTGGATATTGGTGACAGCTTGACATCAGCCATCATGGTTTGACTGTGTTTTCAGAGGAGGTTCATCTTCCAGAAAACAGTGCTGGTGGGGCAAATATGCACACACACACACAAACAGAATGCTTCAAAAAGACTAATTTTCTAAATCTCAAAGCGGTTACGAGTCACACKGTTTGGGAGGAAAATGAAGACTGAAAAATGAGATGTTGAATATTGARCAAATGGAGAGAGTGCAGAAAAGAGCTGCATGAATGTGGAGCTGAAAGAAAAACAACTTTGCAATGACAGCCTGAAAATCTTTGATCTGTTTATCTCATCAAAAAGAAGATTGAGATTTAACTGATTGCAGAGTGTAAGTGCTTTCCTAGGATGAAAATGCAGGGYGTGAGAGGCTCTTCAATCACATGGAGCAAGGAGCACATGAGCCAACAACTSGAATTTAAGGTCAGACAAGTAAGAATTAAGGTCCAGACCTGTGGCAGAAAAAGTCACCAGCCATTCATCCAAAATCCCGGGGATATGGCAAGTGCTGGGATGATGTGATTATCCCTTCCCATTTTGGAGTCAAGGTATGATTTTCTTTAGGAGGCTTTAGTCAAATGCATGGTGCTGGACCCAGTTCAATAGAAAGAAAAAAACCACGATACAATCCTCTCCTCTATAGAAGAGGGATTTTCTGCAGAGGGGTTTTTGACAGATGACCTGTGATTTTATTGCAGAATTACTTGGCTGAAAAAAGCATATTTAAATAACTTGTGCTGCATCTCATACCATTTCATCCTTCAATCACTGGTATGTATACTGTGGAGCCTTAATGCCAGATCTGCACTCTTCTCTTCTGCTATATAAAAATTCCATAGAACACCTGCGTTTTGTGGTATTTGCCCTTTTTCCTGTGCATTTTCCACACCCATAGTTAAAAATTTTACAGGACAGCTCCTGTTTTATTTCAAGACCTGCAGGAGCCCATGATAGAAGGAAACTTGTGCTCCCTTTTAGGGATGCTTTACTCTTCTCTGTGTTTTTTAGGTTCCTCTTCAGCCACAAAGCTAGCATCCTTTTTGGCAACTTCTTCTGCTGCAGCAACTAGATGTAGGGTGCATTAAACTCAGTTCTGGGGAGGTATTGTTGCTTGCTTGAATATGACTTAAAAATGCMGGAAGATGTCCACTGACCGTGGGAAACATAGGACACAAAGGACTGAGACTCCAAGAAGAAGTCAAAGCAGAGGAGAAAGGCTGGCAGTTGTTTTGCTGCTATTATTTAAGTTAACAGCAAAGGTAAAGCCCAGAGTGCCATTGCGCTCTGCAAAGGACTGATTGACTTGCCTACAGGATTTGCACACTGAGATGTCTGGAGACAGGATCCCTCTGGAGGCAGGACCCCTCTCCTAGGGCACATGTGACTTCCCGGACACCATCAACTTGTCAGGAATGTGGAGGGACTTCGGAAACAGGCATGAGTGATGAAAGGTCTGCGAGGAAAGACCCGGAGGAGGGGTGAGAGGGGGCTTGCCTGCCTCCAAGAATTCGCAGGGAGGGAGGGAGGTTATTTAGGGTCCCTTGGTGGTTTCACTTGGAGGAAGAGAACGAAATCAAGCAAGAAAAATTGTGTCTGAATATCAGGAAATGCTTTCTGTCACAGAGATGTATTAGTCTGGGGAGCAGAGTCCTTAGGCATGGGGTGAGAACATGGTTGCTCAAGACACACTCTGCAAGTCTCAGAGCATGGAGGGAAATATTCTGGGGAGGAATCAGTGTGTTGGAACTGTGCCAAATAGGGACTGTCCCACTGCTGCCATCCTTCGTGCACCTTTTGGTGATATTCAGAGGATCCAGCTGGGTGCTCTGTGCAAAGACCTCCAGTTATGCGTTATGGGGCAGTTTCCTTGTACACAGATCAAGGACATTGTGTGGTCCCAGGGGCAAAACCTTGTAATTCAGCCCAAARTTGCCTGTGGCCTTCTGTCCTGTGTCTGGCTCTGATTCCCATGGTCAGATACAGTGACCTTGTCTGGCTACCCTGGAGAGAAGGAGATTTTTCCTCCTCTGTGTTGTATATAGGTGTTCATGGTGTGCTGGAAGAGGCTACAGTGCCTCCTACYTCCCTGCAGACTAGTCCTTCTTTCCATGGTGAAGAGGCACTTTCTTCTTCCCATCCCTTCCCTCATCCCTCCAGCCCAGTCCTGGAGCCATCACTCACATCCCCAGCACAGTGAATAGAGGGAGGCATGAAATCATGGTGGACTTGGACTGATTTTGCCCATGGGTGGCCAGGTGCCCAGGTTTGGTGCCCTGCCCTTTACCAAACTGGAGGCTTCCTGCAGAATTCCTGCCTGTAGCAGGAGTCTCCGGCAGATATGCCCATTTCCCAAAAAAGACCTGTTCCTGGCCTGTCCCTTATCTACCTTTCCTTCCTTTGCAGTCTCTCCTTTCTTCCCTGCTTTCTCCGAGAGAGTTGTATTGTTGCCATAGTTACTCCTGTATCTCTAAAAGATACATTTTTTTTCCCGCGCAGAGTTAAATTCCCGAGCCTCACCCTCCATATAGAACTGTCTTCCTCTAAAGTGGCACTAATTGAGCATGAAATGCCATGCAGCTAAATTACACCATAATTTATTCGGCGTTAAATGATTTAAGCAGTTGCTCGGGAGTGCTGGGAACAAGAATCACTTGCTTCTTCCCACTCTCTTCACCTTTTTAATAAGTTGTCACCATGTCTCCCCTGCCTGCATTGCAGCTATGAGGATGCTGAGGGTCGCCATCCGTAGGAGTCCGAGCGTCGACTCCTCCAGCAAATGAGCAGCTAAGGAGGCAMCAAGTGATTTGGGGCAAACTAATGGCTTTTAGGCACCTGTTGAAGAACCTACCTGAGCATGTCCAAGTGCTCCTCAGCCATGACGTGGTGGCTTTCCCTCTGCGCCCCTGCCCATGAGTGACAGCAGAGGGATGTCAAAAGCATTCTGCAGGGAGCACAGTGCTCTGCGGCCAAAAACTGAGGCGGTTGGCCTTGTTATATGGGCTTCTTTTAATGAAAAGGAGCCTCGGGCTATTCTAAAACAAACATTTCTCTTTATAATCTTTTTTKTGTGTGTGTGTGAAATACTATCTATAAAAAAAAGAATCTTCACTTTGCAAATGTAAAACTGAAAAGTTTTGATCTTTTAGAAACATTTTTCTGTGTCTGTTCAGACCAAAGTTGGTTGGCAAAATTGACAGAAAATTCGGAAGCATCGCCGTTAGCCCAAAGTGTATTTTTAGAAGGAAAAGAGGGAAAAAATGAAAAAAAAGAAGAAAAAAGCTCACCTACTTCTAAGATTGGAGGCACTTTAAGCATTGTCTAAGATGTTCCATGAGATACGAGTTATCTCTGAACAGGGAGGGAAGGAAGTATCAGCATGATAAAAGACCCTAAGCATCTCCCCCCACCCAAATACTTYTTTTTTTGTGTGTGTGTGTGAGAACTAGGATTAAATGACAACAATTCAGGACTTCTTCAAGCCAAAGAGTAATAGGGGACAAGGAATAGTAATCCTGTAAAGCTGGAAGCCATAAAAAGAAATATGAAGAATCACACATGAAGACTATTCAGTCCATGCAATGCTGAAGGAATGACTAAGGATGGATATCACAGAATTCCAGAATAGTTGAGGTTGGAAGGCACCTCTAGAGATCATCCAGTCCAACCCCCTGCTCCAGCAGGGACACCCAGAGCACAGGGCACAGGGTGGCATCCAGGTGGGTTTGGAAGTTCTCCAGAAGGAGCCTCCGCAATCTCTGAGGTATCACCCCTTAGAAACTGCACGGAGTCCGTGAAGTCTAAACTAATATGTTAAAGTAGATTGGGCATGTATATTTTTCTGCCTTTTCCAACATGTTGGAATTTGCAACCAGAAGGTAGCAGGTTGAGGGAATGCTAAGGGATCTGGCTCTTTGTTAAGGTTGGTTAACCCATATAACTGCTTACTGCAGGATGCTGTGGACACTAACAGTTCATAAGGGGTTAAAAAAAAAAAAAAAGAAAAAGACCTGGATAATTTTGCCAGGGGAGAATTAATCAAAAACTGCTTAATCCTGGAATTGTGTTTTGCTGGAAGCTGGAAGATTGTTGTGATGAAAAAGTGGTATTCATGATGGTCTTGAGCTGGTAAGCATCCTTGGAGATCCAAGACAGGTTATTTAGAGGGATATTTGATTTAACTGCCATGTCACGTTTCAGGTGATTCCCATCCAGTGCATCTGTTCAGGCCAAGGGAAGGGACACAAGCCCATTTCTTGGAAGCACAGGCCCTGGGAACACACCAAGGCTCCTCCCAGGCTGTGCGATCTGGAATGACGTTCCAATGGAAAAGGCTGATATAGCCAAAGTGTTTCATTTAGAAGTGTTGCCTTTGGGACTAAATTCATTTTGGAGAAAAACTAATGAGGAAGAGCACTTCGATAAGGCTGATACGCTTCATCTGGATTCTTCCGGAGAGGAATGTTTCAAGATGACTTTCCCCGCTGTTTTGAAATGGAAATGCATTGTAAAACCAAATGAAGAATGGAAAAAAAAAAAAGGCAGAAACCGAAGCAGAATACATCAATTGATCCCTATACTTTTACTTTTTTTATTTCTTTGCTGCTTTCTTCAAGAAGGCTTGGTATTAGTTACAGAATGGCAAACCTGTTCAAATCGCTTAACTTTCCCCAGGTTCCCACACAACCATCTTGCTCCTCTCGGAGACCATCTCTGCAGCGGGAAGACAAGACAGGGCACCAGGGGACACGGTGTGAGACCACGTCCTGGGGWGGAAAGCCCATGGGGACAACATGGGAGGACGCAGGGAAGAGGCGCTAAGAGAGGTGTGGGATGGGTGCCGGGGCAGCAGGGCTGGCGGGCTAAGGACCGCACTACAACTAACAGCTAAGAAGCTTAACTCAGAACCAAATTGGGACAAATAACACTTCTCCCCACCCGTATTTTTTTAATACTCAATTCAAAAATACCTTTTAAAACGGTTTTAGCCGRGAAGTAAAAGTTTGGGTGAAATGAAAAGGTGAAAAATATGCTCCTGGCTCCTGTTTCCTTTCAGAGCTTCCTTTGAGAGCTCCCCAGYTTTCCTCCCTGCACTACCTCTGCAGAGGAAAAAAAAAAATCTCAAGTTTTAATGCGGAAAATGTCAAAATGTGAATAGTTTTAGTGACGGYTGAAGGATTTCTTTCTGACTGCAACGGTGTCTTTTCTAACTGAAATTACTTGCAGAATTGGCACAACATTTCTAAACGTGTCAGTCGCACCAAGCTGCAGAAAATTGCMCCCCAAAGGTGCCTTCGTGCTCCATTCCCGTGACCATGAAGGTGTCACGGAGGATGTTGCAGGGATCCATGCCCACTCCTGCGAGAGAGCGGCAGGACGAAGCACGCGGAGCTAAAGCGCTTTGTGGATTTTCCAAGCGAAGGAACAACCTTTTGGGAGCGGAAGTCCAGCMCTGGCAAAACAGATGTTGTGACTTACTGCATTTATGGTGGAAACTTGAGGGCCAAGAGGGAATTCAAAGAGCAAGTAGTTAACAGCATAAAACCAAATAACAAGAAATATAGAGCTTGTATCAGAAGACTCCAAGGGAGTTGATTGGGCTCAGGGAGCAGCAGGGGGTTGGAAGGAGCAATTAAAGAGCAGAGGGAGGAAGAGGAGGCGAAGGAGGGCACTGCTGAGGAGCMGAGGGATCCCTTTAAATCCGCAGGGGTGGATACATAATCTCTCATTAAAACCAACCGCCGTCCCGGCGCAGCACATGCGGTCTCCATCTCCTGGAAAGGATGCTGTGAAWTGCGGGCAGCATCGCAGGGTGCTGGAAATCGCTGCCCCAGACTTTGTGGATCTTGCGGGCTGCCTTCTGCGCCGCCGGGACATGGAGAGAGGCTAAAGTAGAAGCTCTGAAGCAAAATGGATTGGCAGTCCTGGGAAACAGAAGTTCAGCTCCTGGAGGGGATTTATCCTGTGGCATCTGGAGCAGAAGATCCCTGTGGATGCACTGGACAAGTCACCAGCTCTTCTCTAAGCCAATACAAATGGTGGGGCAAATCCCCTCTTTTGCCTTGCTGACACTCTACAGAGGCTAAACTCTCTTATGTTTCAGATCACTGTTTGCTTCCCCCTTAAATGCTTTTGTTGGCATGATAAATTGCTTGCCAGCTAAGCTATTACTTATCAGATTGTTTGTTAGCCTCTTTATCAGCTATGCAGTACCTGGGCCTGTTTTTATGAGGCCAAACTTGTGCACGAAACTGCTGATGGGGGCTGAATCGCCATCGGAGGAAWGGGTGGATAAAGGAGGGTGCCGGATTATGAAACTGCCCCTGGCAAGCGAAGCGAAGTTGCCTAACCAGGGGAGCCAGAAGTTGAGCGCCGGTGCCATCCTTGCCAGCATCACTCGGCGGCTTGCTCAGATCTAGCGTTCACTGCATGCTATATCCAGCGATAAGAGGAGAATGTATTGTGGAGCTTTTAATAAAGGTTGTAGCTCGTAATGCTGCTTACTGAAGTCTTTCATCTTCCCTGTAATTAATTCATGCTAATTTTCTTGCCAGTTGGATACATCAATTTGGAGTCTAAAATAGAAGCCGAGTTTGTTAGTAGAGCTTAGCATACTGCAAAATGCAGGCATTATATCCGAAACATTGGTCTCGCAGCTGGGGTGTGGAGGGCTACGTGTAAGGGAAGTGCARTATGGACTGATAGAGTGCAAAAGCATCACACCAGGATCCATGTCCATSCCACTTCTGTAGGAACAGGCAATGTTTTTACTGGAAAGATCCCCTTGGGAATCCCATCCGGCAGCAGGGTCTTTCTGCTCCCGGCGCTGCCGTCTTTGCTCTAACATGTGAATAGGGGTCTAACATGTGAATAGATCCTTCACACAGAATCACCTCCAAATTTCCTGATCAATACAAGTTTTAYCAGAAGATGCCCTTTCTTTGGGCATAATTTTGTTTTTTTAATGTCTCAGTTCAAATCCAGCACTGGTCCCTATAGGCCAGATGCAGAGAGCCAAWACAGTCACTCCTTTCCAAAAGCAGCCTTTCTCAGTCCCTTCCTTACAGATGTTTTGTTGAAGACCCCCCAAAATGGCAACTCTGTTCCCCCCAGACAGTCAGCAAGCTGGCAGCAAACAATTCTTGCCATCTTGATTTACTTGTTCCTTACTTGAAATTCCCTTTCCTCTAGTTCAAGCCTTTTTGTTTTCCCACCTGTCCAGTGGTTACGGATCCTTCCCACCCTCTGGAGCCTCAGGTCTGTTCTCCACACAGTCTCTTCTTCCTTGTGTCCTCAACCTTTCAGTTTCTCTTTACAGGTTGCTTTTTTTACAGTGTTCTCCTCCCGTGACACAGGTAGACGTTCACAGACAGACGTGAAGACACGAGCAGACCCGTGTACACCAGCTTGCAAATGCACACACGTGTATCCAAGGACACATGTGCCAAGCTCAGCCGTTTGCTCCTCGGACATCTTTTGCCAAGCTACTGCTACCCAGCGAGGCTGTCAACTGGATAACCAGGAACACCATCCACTTCTCTGGCATCTGGACAGTGGAGACCGGGTGGTGGCTCTTCCTACCCCAGCAGGACCAGAGAGCAGCAGGGAGCTGAGCTGCCTCGTGAGCACTCGCTTGGTTCTGTCCCCATACATGGGTCTGCTTGGAGATGACTCCGCTAGGGGTGAGATGATGGGAACCCGCTGGAAGATGAAAGAGCACTGGAGGTTACCCTGGTAGAAGGCAGGTTCTTCTCGAGCACCCAGTGCTGATGAGTGCAGGAACGGAAAGTGACTCCCACCATGGGGTTCCCCTACAGCCTCAGCTTGCAGGAAAAGGCAAAATGACTTCGGTCTCCATGTGGAAAATCCCCTTACTGTTGCAGAAGGGGAAATCACAGCAGAGACATTGCAAAAGCCTCCCTGCTCTGCTTGTGGCTGACCCCTCGGCCRTGAGACGGGCAGCAGAGCTAAGAGCGGGCCTGCTGACCCTGTGCATGACAAGGCTAGTGGTAAAATGCAAGGAAATGGAGAAACCTTCTTAGAAAAGTGGCGTGCAAAGAGGTACTGCAAGTTCCAGCTGGTTCGAATTTTCTCTGTATTTATAAAAAATAAATTGATACTTTATTACCTAATCAAAGTAGCTACTCATGCATTTTCACCACCATCCCCCCTCCTCAAATTTAGACCCAGTGTTTCAGATGCTAATATAGAGCTTGCAAAAGAACAAGAGAGCCTTTCTGTAAGACTTTTTAAGACATCTTAGATGACGCTTAATAAAGAGGCCTTGTGGGGTGGTGTCTGGGTCACGGGCTCAGCAATGAGGATACTTGAATTTCTTCCTAGCTCTGATGCTGCTCCAGTGAAAATACTTTGCTGCTCCGTGACTCAGTTTCCCTGTCTATAAAGTAAGACCTTGAGCCCAATCCTCTCCTTTAACTGGAGATGGCAGGACATAAGGAGAGCCAGAAGYTGGCCCTGGGAGCCAGCTGAACAGCACCACTTACTTCCACGGCCTCGTCCATCCTGGATTTTAGCAAGCCAGATGAAAAAACAATTTCAGATGAAGTTTTTGCAGGATGTTGCCAACGGGAAAAGAAAAGAAAATACTGAAAGTGCATGGCCAATTTTCTGGCAATGTCCAGTTTCCACCGGAGGCAATATGCCCCTGATGGAGGGCATCAGCGATGGCGGGAGGGAAGATGTTTTTTCTTTCCATATGAGAAATATGTTAAAAAATAAAATATTCTTCGCTTTAGGCGGAATTTTCAGCAGACAGTTCCCCGCCCTGTTTGGCACAATTGAAMATTTTGGTGGAAAGAATTGACAAAAATGGAAAACAACAATAATTATTTTGTCAAAAGAACAAGTTTTTGAGAAAAACAGACATAAATATTGTGCTTTGTCTGACTCTGCGTGTAAAACCAGCATGTGAGGAGAACCAGCACAGGGCAGTTTTGCTGCCTGTTGTACTCAGCACCACTGGTACAGGAGCACATGGTGTGATCGTCCAGGACCAGCACGGTGCTTTGCCAGCTCTGCACACCCAGCCCCGCAGATGCCAGGGATCCAAAAGACCTTGCAGCATTCCTACTTTGGAGCAAAACCCTGTTCAGTAAAACACAGGACTAAAGAAAGCACCCTGTAATGCCCTCCCTCCATGCATGGAGGATCGCTCTCCTTCATCACACTTSTCTGGGTAAATCCTGATTCTCTTCTCCAGGTTTAGCTGGAGATTGGAGGCTGTTGGGTGAGGTGGAGCAGGGCAACTGGGAAGGAGACCCTTCTCTGGAGGTGTTTGCCTCAAGTGCCATGCTGTGATGCTCGGAGCTGTACAAAGGATGCCAGGTCTGGATGGAAACTCTTACAAGTTCACTAGACGAGGCCCAGGTGGATCTCCTGGTTTGCTCCCAGCGTTTTTTCAACCTGCTGCACGTGGTGTTCAGTCTGCCGAATGCTCTGCTGGTACCCGGGGGAGCCCCTGGGGTGTCCGCGTGGCAGTCAGGCCCTCAGAGTGCCCCGGCAGTGGGACAGTGTCACCATCCCTGCGTGGGGATGAGCGCAGGATTTGGGTTGGTGCTCAGGGCAGCTGGCTTCAAGAGACCCCTGTTTGTCCATGGGTCACTTGGGTGGTCAAACCCACTGTGGTAGGTTTGCAGGTTCCTCAGGGACTTGTGGTTCATGCTGTCATCAGTGCTTGCATAGAAATACGCCGATCACACAGCCAAAATTCGGCAATGTTTTGGTGTGAGTGCCCTAAGACCCCACAGAGCCCACAGAGCCCCAAGATCCCGCATGCATTGGCACAGACATGGCACCTCTCACCTGATGGGAAGGTTTGTGAGGCCCCAGAGAAATAGTCTGGAAAGAACAATTTGTACAATATGTGATATTTCTTGGACTACATTTGGGGATCAGAAAGAAGGGGGCCAAAATAACTCAACCTTCATATCATGAGAGTTGTCCTTGTGGAGTGTACCAACCTTAGGGGATTTATCATTTATGAAGCTATGAAGATCCTCCTGTAGCTTTTGTCATGCTGTGGTTTGAAGAGCAGCCACGTATTTTCAGTCCCATCAACCATATGGTCCAGGGAGAAACTACTATGGTTATTATATAGAGAGGAAAATTCAATCAGGAACAAGTGGTTCAGTGAGGTTGTACAAGAAATCTGTGTTTGAGCTGAGTATGAGCCATGAGGATGAGTTTGTGTGCTTAGCAAATCAACCCTTGGTAATTTCAGCGGCCTTTCCCCATCCTGGAGGCTTATGCAGCAAGCTGAGCAACTCCAAACCATGACGTAGGATTCTTCACGGGGGTGCCAATGAAGGGGGTAAGGAGGAAGGGAGCTGGTGACTCAGCCTCAYACTAACAAGGGAAAATTAAAACCTAAAGCGGCTTCGTGCAACCAAATGCAGTGAAACAGGCCCTTGATCTAATCAGTGCTTTCTAAAGGAATTAAATGCCAATCTATTTTAAAATGCATTTCACTGCAACTTAATGAAGGCAATGGGGAAAAATCAATTGGTCGTGTAATTTGGAATTTCAATAACATAAACAATAAATGCTAATGAGCAACATTCTTATTAATGTCATAAAATTGTTGGGTAGATGGGAGTCACGTAACTAAAGTCTGACAAAGCTGCTTGAAGAGCTTGAGGCCTGGAGGAAGGAGCAAATGGCTCTCGCTGTCTGCAGCACCTYGTCCACAGATGGGAACGGGATGGCAGGAGTCTGGGCTTTGAGTTTACAGCACTGCAGGAAGCCACATCCAGAAGGATGAGGAGTCTTGAGCAATGGGAGTTATCCCAGACCTGTTAAAGACAAGGGCACAAGGCTGAACGTTCCTCATTTGTACCCATAAGGATCCAGTGGATTCTGGACCCTCCAGGGTCTCCAATGCCCTGTTTGGTGGCAGAAAAGGGATGGGACTGATTTGCCCAGCTTCTTTGGCTGGAAACATAGAAATTTCTATCTGGGGTGTCAGAAGGGTCCGGATCAGTCCTCGCAGTGAGTTGAACATAATTAGAACAGGCTCCTCGTGTAATTAGCTCTGTGTCTCCAGTGGAGATGTCCTAAGGTAGATGAGGAACCCCCACACGTTGCTGAGGAAAGCACCTTTCACCTAAGCAAGGTTTTTCTTAGCAACTGTTTTTCTCTAATGCAACTGGAGGAGTAATAATCAACAAAGTTTGTAAAAAATACATAGATATCAGGATTTTTTGTTTCAAAATTTTAAGCAACAGGGATCATCCTTCCACCCACATTTCTAATGTTTATGTTCCCTTGAAAGCAGTAATATTCCAAGTTTGTGTGCATTAATATTATTTCTTCTTGCACGACCCTTTATATTCTCGATCTTTCTATTTTCTCCTCATTTCCTTGGAATGAAAAAAAAAAAAGGAGGAAATGAGGACAAAAAAGGAGGAAAAAAATGAGGAAAAAACCTGAAGAAGTTTCAAGGTTGACTAAACCAGAATTATGTTATTAAATTAACACTGCAAACAATCTATATATATGTATATATATAAACATATATACATGTTACCAGCTTTTGGAATTTTCCAGGAATTAATGAGCTGTAGAACATTTTGACATTTCCCCACCGCTCTTGCCCCCCAAAACCCCACATTTCTTGTTCTTATCCAGATGTCCCAACACAATTGCCACTGACATCTCCCTCCTGCCAAAACAGGCGTTTCTTCCCTCATTTTCCAGCCTGAGCACCAGCTGGCTGCTGCTTGTCCTCGCAGCCTCCGTGTGCACAGTGAGGCTGCAGCTCGCTCCCCATGGGCTCAGTTGAGCCCTGCTAGGGCTGAARGGGCATCTTTGGCTGGAGGTGACAGCTCCAAAATCACGCTCCTTCCCTTAAACTTGCTGTTTGCATTTATCATGCCCATTTGGCCATGCAGTTGGATTCAGCTGCAAAAGAGCCACAGAGAGAGAKGGCAATTAATTTTGGATTTACGTTATCTTTTTGCTGTTGCCCTGGTGAGTGGGAGATACTGCAGTTTCCCTGGGGTGGCATTGGACCATGTCTGTCCCAAGGCATCACTAACTCTGGGTATTCTTTCTCACGTACTGTGGGGGACAGARGAAAACTGATCACCTGTAGACATCAGGCACCTTCCTCTGGAAAGAAATGGGTGGCACGAGGCTCTTGCCCCTGCCCCCTCCCAGTTCTCCGCCTTCAGGACTGAGTTAAGGGACCAAAGTGTGCAGGAATTGGTAGCATGTGCTTGTGCTGCCTTCCCGGAGATTAACCCCATATGGGAAAAGAGCCGTGTTCCCGTCCGTTTGGGATGGGGGGRTTGATCCAAATGGATAGCAGGCATTTTTCAAACCTGCGTGAGAGCCTGGCAGATGGACTTCAAACATCACCAAAAATAAGCCCCTTCTCATCGATATTTGAAATATACAGTGTGAATGATCMTGGTGCAAACATTCTTTCGATACACATTGATATCATCTTAAAACATGTTCCTACCAGACTGTAAATTATGCTTTTCCTGACAACTGGCATCTTTGGCTATATTTTAAATGTACAGGGTGTGAACCCAGGTCAATTTGCCATTAACCCTGTGATCTGACCCACATACTTGGGCTTGGAACTGGCTATAGGACAAAGCAACTCCCCTATAACAGGAAGGTGCTTTGAGAGCTCGGCAAGACTCAAAGCTTCTACCATGAGCTCTTGATCTTGTCAAGGGTTATTTGTACAGCTAATAAAACATCAAGAGCTACCAGACTTAGGGACATGAGATTTTGGGAACAGATTTAAACTTCATGCTTTAGGCATCAAGAGGAATACTGTAGGATTTACCAGCCAGCTCCAGCCTTGTATCTTTGTCCAAAATGTCTACTAATGTTTACACAATCACAGATTTTTCTCCAGTTTGGTCTGGTGCAATCTGTCACCTAGAGGCTGGGGGAATCCAGCTGATAGGCTTGGGCAATGTATCACATAATTCTTTCAAGAGTCGTTTTCCAGGTCAATTCTTGAAGCCAGTTAAGATTATTAAAAACATGCAGATGGTATATTTTTCTCCCAAATACTTTGAGATATGAGTAGAGTGATGTCATTTGAGATTTGGGTTTTGGTAAGTGATAATAATTCTGAAAAAGAGCATGTTACAGAAAATAGGCTGAGGTCGAGCCATCACTATCAACTTTTGTTTAAATTCACTTAGGAGTTGTCTATAACACGAGGCATGCAATTGGGATTTCCAAGAACAGATTTTATCATGTGAAGGGATCTCTGTGGAATAACCAAAGGCACTGAATTGGGTAATGCCTGGAATGAGATACAACTGAGTTCCTTCAAAGAAAGCAGGAATTCCAGAGGGAAAGGCCCTGAGGCGGCAGGATGAATCCTGTCTCCAAATGGAAGCAGGGAATAAACAGGAAGTCCATAAGAAATAAGGGGGAAAAAAAAGGCTGGATCAGCAGAATGAGCTACAAGACAGAGGTCAGAAGGCAAGGCGATAAGTTGAGCTCAAATTCCTGTCTTYTAGGAATTTCAGAGGTGGTGAGAAACTTGCTTTTTGTTAAGATTCCTAGACTTCTACTGAAAGTCTGTGCAAGAACCAGCTGTCAGGATCAGCCAGACCGGAGGCAAACAACACAGCAAAYAGGGGTTACAAACGAGCAAGGCAGCAAGGAGAGGAACCTCTCTGCTTCCTGCCACCCTTCGTTGTAAAGATGCATCATTCTATGGTCACAGCAACAGAGTCATTTTGCACAATTTTTCTTTCTTTCTTTCTTTCTTTTTTGCTCCCTCTTAGCAGGGGAAAATCAGCGCTAAAGGAACCACTGTGCAGTTGTTTGCATTTCTCTGGGATCCTGCTGCCCCTTGGAAATGAGAGGGATCACAGCRTCATCCGGCCTGCACTCAGACACACGGGCGAGTTCGCAAAGGCAGCATGAGGCTGATTAAAAATAGCTCTTTGTTGAAAGCGTGAGATTCTTTCATTCRCCTCTATCCTTTTCAGGTCTTGCAMGTGTTTTGCTCCCAGAGTGACCGATTGCCAGCACCAGGCACATCCCTCCTGGTGCATCACGGCTGTGCTGAGGACAGGTAGAGCCAGCGGAGACCCCTCAGCAATCCCACCCGAGCAGAGGTTCAGCAGCCACTTGCCTCTGCCATGGGCCATTGTGGAAGTCCAAAACCAAAGGTCGGAGCCAGGCTCAGTGTGTTAGATTTGAGAGACACTTTTGGAATATGGTTTGGTCTTGGTTTGTTTGCTTGTTTTGTTTTGTTTTTATGGGACTGTGGGTAGAGAGGAACCAAGGGTGCACCCTCCTTTTGCCTTTGGGCAGGAGCTGTATGTCACTCAGACACTCCCAGCCCTTAAGCTGGTGACTGTCCAGGCTCAGCCACAGATGCTGTACATGATGTTGTCTTAAAAGAAACAGACCTAAGCAGTTCTCTCCCTGCCTTTCCCCACAAATCCTAGTATATCTCAGCTAAGCATGTTCAGAGATGATCTTTCAATTGCTGTTTTTCTTGTAGATGTTTTCCCCAGAGTGCCCCTAACAAAGACTCAACCCCTCTGGARGGAAAAAGCCATGTAGGTTAGGAGAAGGGCTTTTCTAGCCTTGTTAGTTGTCAGGAAGAAAAATACATTTTAAAAAGCCATAAAAGTGTAATTCTCCCCTACACACATTCCAATAAATCAAAGATAGCTAAAAGGATTTTCTTCAGTGAAAGAAAAATCATCATTTCTTGCCCTGTACAAAGTATGAAAGTTTTAGTCTGAACAGAGAAATTTTTCAGAGAATGATGATTGTGTGAAACCAAAGGGTAAGGAAGAAAAGCTCAATGTAACCCAAGCACTGGCTTTTGCTATTATGAAAGCTATAATGTATGAAACACTACAGATCTATGAGAAATATATTCCTTTCAATGAGAGGAATTGTCAGAGTCCAATGTCTATGCACTAAGATTGATTACAGGGGAACTGTTTTTCCAGTTGACATTTATTTTGCAGAGATATTAATGAGGAAACAATTTCTTTTCCCTGCAGTTCAATCTGAGGTCATTTCCCCAGTCTGTTATCAGCCCAGGCAGTCCATCTGAATGTATGTGATGCATGCACTTGAGACGKGAACTATGTCCAGTAGGTATATTTGGGGAATAGTCGTGAACCCAGATTTCAATCTATTTTAAACTACTATAATTGCGTGAGAAAATGTTCACTGCTGAAAAAAGGAAAACACAAATGTAACTATATCTGTTGTTCATATGMGACCTACATAAATGTGTGGGGCAGATAAGCTAGGCAGAAGCAGGAGTGTGCTGTTGCAGATGCCCTGGAAAGGAGATGATGTCTSTCTGGCCATATATGCTGTGACCGAGGGGCTAGGAGCTCTCATTTTGCTGCAGCAGCTGATCTCCATCCTGTCCTCACATCAGGAGCCAGGCTGCAAGGCTGCCCAAAATGGTTCTTCTGTTCTGTGTTTGCTTCTTCAGCTGGCCTGGCCCAAATTTGTGAGCGAGGTTCAGCCTAAAAGCGAGGAGAGATGTTGTTCTGGGTGGAGAGCTAGGCCAAGTGCCTCTGATAACAACTGTGCTCCGRTTCCTGAGCACGGATGTCACGAAGCTTTCCCTAATCTCTGTGGAGTGCCCGGAGGACCATACATACATGTGTCCACATGCACTGTGTGTGCCTAAGGACCAGCAAGGCTTTTAATTGTTTTCATGAAATTCTGCTCCTACTAATGAAGGAAAAAATAAYCCTTAGCAGATCTGATTGGAAAGAAAGTCGTGAGCAGGAGTACGAGAGCTTCGGCTGCAGCTACTTGGTTTGCAGGAAGCCTCAGCACTGAGCTGAGCACCGAGACTGTCATTGCAAAGGATGKAGAAGGTGTGTGTAAGGACTCCCCTGGATTAGCAGCAGATTCAGCTTCTAGGGTTAAGGCAGGTTTTTCTCTGCGTCCCTTTTGGAGGTCCCCACTCTGCAGTAGGAAAGGCAGATTGTGTCGCTGCCTCGGTGGGCATTAATGAAACATCAGGCTGAGAAAGGGGAAGGAGCCACAACCAGCCAACCCTGCTGCCAGAGGACTTTTCATGGCAGATGGAGGGCATTCAGACAACTCTGATGCTAGCCACGTATCCTACAAAGATGGCTCAAAATCTCTATTTTGTCTCCTTTTTCTCTGCTCAACCAGGCATCCAAGAGCTTCTCTCTACTTAGAAGTGCACTGGTGTAACTCCTGAGATCTGACTGTGCCAGAACTATCAGAAATTTTCTTTTGTAGACAAACTGTAAGGACATGCAGCATGATATGGGGGTGACCTCCCATCTGGGACAGAAGGTAGGATGCATCCCACATATTTTGGGCTGTATTAATGCTGTTTCTGATCTCCACTGCAGTTGCCCTGTATATCTTTTACAGCTAGTGAAAAGAATTGGGAACCTTCATGGAAAGGATCTTCCTTTCTCCATACAGGTGCACCTGCGTTTGAAGGTGGCCCACAAACAAGAAAGGTTCCAGATGCCAAATGTAAAAGACACACTGAGCAGCTGAGTCTAGTAGATGAAGCCACCTGGTAGTTACTCGTTCTGAGCAAACCCACAACAAGGCTATAGAAAGACAAGGCTGGCTTTGGTGTCCAAAGTGGAACATGGCTTTCGAGCCCTGGACAGTCCTTTTCTACCTTTGATGTGAATTGCAGTGTCAGTGCAAACGAGGTAGCTGTGAAGCAACAGATTACAGCGAAGTGAGTAATTAGGACACGGGAGCTGCCATTCCCCCACAACGTCCCTTTCCCACAGGTGAGTTTTTCTGATGACCCAGGGCTCATACCCCTGTTGGTGGGTGGAGAGATGGCATCAGGAAAAATCATCCAGTGGATAGGCTCTGCTGTGCTATCCGACCCTTGGGACGTCTTGCCACGTCTCAGACTTGCGGAGACAGGTTTGGGAAATGTTCTCAGTGTTTGAAGCAGAGATTTTGGAGCACTTGACTTGAGCAGAGGTCTTGYTCTCTGTGGTGCATCCCAAGGGCAGCTGAAGTAGTAGTAGTAGGGCCATCCAGCAAGTGGAGACAGGACTTTCTGACAGCGAGAACTTGGAGAAAACTGAGGGCCTGGGTTTATGGGACACAGGTGGGCACCAATCTCTTTAACTGGGAAGGGAAGAGAAGGAAAAAGATCAGGGTGGCAGCACATCCAGGAAAAAATAAACACAGCAAACTCTCAGGGAACTTGAGCAAGCAAGGAACACCAGAGAGCACCCACCTCACCTCAGCTGTAAACAAGGACCTGGGGGTGCTGTCCAGAAGATCTAAACCTGGAGACAGGCTGCGGGGAGGCCACAGAGCACCCAGGCCCGATACCTGGTGCCCTGAGAGGTGTTCATTGCCAGGTAGATGCAGAGGAGGAGGAGGAGGTGCTAAAAATACTTCAGATGGGGGATTTCTGGCCACAGTCCAGGCTTCAATTTCTTGATTGCAACTAGAGCAAAACCAGAGCAAGAGAGACTAGGACCATTCCTGCTCCCAGAGACCGGTCCATACACCAGCATCTTGCAACAGCTCGGCTGCCTGTTGCCTCTGCCTTGGCTGCGCGGATAAGCAGCAGCCTCCAGGCCCCAGGGAGGCTGAGCCAGCCCCTAAATCCACTTCAAAGCAGAAAAGAACATTATGGCCTGTGCGTGAGGGTCTTAGCTTCTCACACGGCTCCTCCACTCCGGATTTTATGGCGTGAAGCACACAGCTCTCTGACAGCAGTTCAGCTGCATTTTTTCTTGGCGAGCTTGTTCCCACCGGACATCATTCATGTGCTCCTTGGAGTGGAAACGAAAAGGAGCAAGACGTGGCCCCCTTGAAGTTCTGCTCAGCTGGGCTGCTCTTGTTCCTGACAAACACATCTACTTTTTTATAACTCCCCGCGCTCGCGTTTTGGGAGCGCGCGGGCTGTTTTGCAGGGGCTGTGTGTCCGTGTCCGATGGTAGGGAAGGTGTGCTTGCTCCTGCAGGCGGTCGGCGAGGGGGGCTGTGGGCAACGGCAGGGCTGCGTGCAGGGGCTGCTTTACGATGTGCACGTGTGTACTGGAAAGAGATGCAAAGCAGAGCTCCGTGGCAGGGGGAAGATAAATGAATCCTCACAAGTGAGGGGAAGAGATACTCCAGACCCAGAGCCGAGGAGCACCCATTCCTATTTTCCCTATCCAGACAGCCTCCACCATGCTGCTTCTCAAGAGGGATGCACATGGTATGACTATACCTGCGCTAGAAGATAAAATAGGCCAGGAACTGCTCCCTTCCCCGAGGCCTGGAGCTGCTGCATGGTTTATTTCTATATAACTGAGTTCTCCTGTTCCCTGAACTGTGTGACCATGTCCATATTCAAACCTTTCCTGTTAGGAACGGTCCCTGTCCACTGCTCACCCCAAAGTGGCCCCAGATGTCATTCGAGAGGTGCCCTCATGCAGGGCACATGCAGTGTCCAGGTTGTGTTCACCACCATGGGCACTGCCTTCCACATGTCCCCAAAGCCTTGGGCTGCCAACACCCCAGGAGCCGGGTGGCTTGGGAGAGGGAAGAGCAGCGGCTCCGGGGAGAAGAGCAAAGCAGCTGCATGGGGCTGCAGCATAACTGGGTGCCTTTAACAGCGCGGCAGTATCCAAAAATATCAGAATTCACATACCTCTAGCCCCTCAATCCGTTTCTCCCCAGGTATCCCCTTTCTCCCTGGCCTATTCTGAAAATGCCACATCACACTGCACTGAGAAGCCCAGTTCAGGGTAAAATAAGTGTTAAAAGACAAAAGATACGTTATTCTCTTGTTATCCTAGACTCTGGGCATCAATTGCTCATTAGTTTCAGGCATTATTCCAAGAGGTTTTCCAGCCAGGCTGAGTGTCCCAGAAACCCAAGCCTTGAATGAAGCAATATGTGTATTCCTCCTTGTGATGAACAGTCCTTTGGATTCTTTACAAAAAAAAAGGGACCAGATGAAGCCTGGAGAAGTGCTCTGCCAGGGAACCATCCTGCCCGGGTACTGTGAGCATGTGATCTTATACACTTTTGTCATGATTCATTTCTGCTGTCTTAAGATGAAATCAATAGCAGAAGCAAATATTTGCCTTGGACTGAAGAGCGTAGATGAGAGGGATGTGAATGTCACCTCCCTGCACTTCCCTCTTTGCWTTTCAGACTGGCCTCCGAGGGCAGAACAAACTGGTTTTAAGGGTGCAATAGGGCAGCAGCATCGAGATGAGAGAGCGTGTGAAAGGAGAGATAGCCCACGTGCCCAGCAGCACTCATTTCAATGTCCCTCTCCCTGCAGCCYTCCCAGCAATTTGGTGCCCTCAGAGATCATCTGCCTGCAACTGGACTGCAGCCACCTCTGGGGACAACGCAAAGCAATTGCTTCACCCCCTAGATCTGTTCCCCGCCGTGGATGAAGAGAGTCTGGGAGGGAAGACCCTGCAACCAACTGAGCTTCCAAGCACAACTTATTGAGGTAGGATGCAGTAATGCAGCTGGAAAATTTCCGTGACCCAGAAGCCAGGCCAACAGTCTATAATGAGCCCCCATAAACCAACAGTCCCTGCAACAAAGCCATTGGCATGGGAGAGGATATTGGCATCTAATCTTTGCACTTTTATGATCCTGTTTAAAGATACTAAGAAAATATTTCAGGCTGAGTGAGATGTGGGGTGAAGGCAGCACGACCTGTCCTGCTCACATTCTCCAAAGACTGCCATTTGATAAAGATGCTGTGCTGCAAGAAAACAGAATATCATCAAAACCTACGTGGAACCACGTTTATTTCACCCCTTTCCTCTTCAGCAATAATAGCATCCCCATTCCAATCCCCTAGGACTAGCTAGTTCATGGATACCCAGTACTATTTCCATCAGGGATCAAGAGATACTGTGGGAGACATGAGGGTGTGAGATCATGTACCACAATTTAATCAGTTTCCAGTGATTCACAGGACACCAGTTTACCCTTTGCCATTCAGAATGGGCATGGATAGGGCAAACCCCACGTTGCCATCAGTCCCAACRCCACCTTGGTCTGCTGTCTTCTGCAGCTTGGGAGCAGACTAAGCTCAAGCAAGACCTGATCTCCCYTGTGTCTGCTCACACAGAAGTTTCCATGGCTATAATTAAAGGAGATTTGCTGTGAGTTGCTAAGTGACCTGTTAACTCAGAAGCATTGAGGTTCAAAGGGATCTCTGGAGATTATCAGGTCCAACCCTTGGGCTTAGAGCAGGGTCAACCAGAGCAACTCATCTCTGTATTGATGAGGAAAAAGTGAGGAACCAGGACAAAGAGAGCGATTTCCTGTGTGATAGATAATGCAAAGCAAAAGTTTCTGCAGGAGAGCTGCAGTATTGATGCATTTGTCATTTTGAAAAAAAAAAATAGGGAGGTAAAACTCACTGTGGTCAAAACAGTCTATTCCAACACTTGTTCGGGGTTAGGAGCTCCTTTGTATTTCAAAATTACTATTCTGTCTAAAAAATTGAGCAAGCAGGAGGGAAGTAAAATAAAAAATATATAAGAAAAAATGCATAGGTTTCCTAAAATGATGTTTAAAAAAAGGTCAACATGAAATATTTACCTTGCTCTAAACTATTTTTTTCTGGGTCACGATTGTCAGTCCATTTATCAAGGTTCTGGCATCTCTCCTCAATGCAGGCAGGAAAACAGGACAAAATCTTGACAGTTTTTCTGAGACAGGGAAAAGGGTTCGTATCCGATTGTAATTGAGCCACTAAAATCCAGTTCTGGTGCCCACATTTTGGAAAGGACACAGAAAATTTGAAAGAGAGTCGAGAAAAGTGAAAACTAATTTGAGCTATAGGCAAGAATATATTGGAGTGAGAGACTTAAATCACCAAACCTATTCAGCTGATCACAAAGAAGATGAAAGTGTGACCAGACAATAATATCTAAGCACTCTCTGAAGGGGAGAATACAGAGTACCAAAGACATCTTTAGTCTGTCACAGATACTATAAGAAAACCCTTTGTCTGGAAGTTAAAACTAGATAAGTTTATATGAGAAGTGATCTATTAAGCTCTGGAATGGACTGGTGKGGTGGGACGTGGATCCTCTCCAGTTCGTTCCCGTCCGCATGTTCCCAGGATTCAGAYAGGAGCAGGAGGATGCGGAGGGGATGAGCTGTGCTATGTAGAAGGGCAAACTGAATGGAGTCTCTTTGGATCCTAAAACCACCTGTCTCTAGGAGCCCAAATTAATGAAAGTGGTGCCCATAGCTGTAAGGCAGCCTAGCGGTAGTGGACATTCATCTGAGCGAGCTCTCTCTGCGCTTTCCTTGCTCTGCTTCAACCTTCARTTTCCTCAGCTCATATCTGCACGATTGAACTCCTCAGCGAGCCTGAAGCATGCTAAAGGCTGCAAAAGGGCTATGAGAATGAGGAAAGAGAAAAAATTCTCCACAGAAACAGGTTTAGTATCAGCCTTTTAGACTAAGTCCCTAAGGAAGCAAGGCAGGGTTTGCTCCTATGTCTTTCAAATGCTTTGGCTAATTTTATCCAAACCTGGCACAGGTATAAAGCTCTCAGTAGGGTTGAGTTCCTGCGAAGGTTAGTGACAATATACGATTCAGCAGGGCAGAAGCCCCATATTGCTGTCCCAGGTGAGGGACAAGTTCTTYCATGAACAGCATCATCAGACAGTGGAAACTTGGGAACAGGGAACTTGGCACCATGAGACCTGCTGCCCATGGACCTGCTGGGGTTCACAACTGCACAGCAGCAGGACATTTCCAATGTCTGTTATTATCTCTCATCAAGTCCAGAAGCATTTCTGATAGTCACTGTGACCCGAACTGTGGATTCAAATATATAAAGCTCTCTTCAAAGCTGTAAAAGAAAATCTCTGTGCTCTCCCTCACTAACCTTTGCTCTGTCCCATTTCCAGAGGTTGGTGTCCCTCGCATCAGCACAGACATGAAAGCAGTGAGGCAGTGTGGACAGAGGGAGTGCTCTCCCCGAGTTTGCAAGGTATTTGGGACGAGGAGGCTGTGGCCCCCGCATTGGACTCATTTGGTGTTAACCCCACACATCCTACAAACACGAAGTGGGAGCAAGCCTGGCTTTCCAAGAGCTGATGCTCTGCATTCCGCCCCTGACGTGCTGCATTGTGCTGAAGAAAAGCTTTTGTTTCCTCCTTTGTGTCCTGCTTYCCATACCTGCAAAACCAGGATAGCRGAGCAGATGCTTCTTTGCAAAGAATGCTAGAGTTTGTGTCATTAAAAACACGCTGTAAAAGTCCTTGTTGTCAAATGAGCAATGAATCATCAAGGTATCTTTGGATCTTGTCCTTTATCTCCTTTCCAGTCCTTCCTTTTGCAGAGGTCCTACCCCAGAAAGTGGTTGCACCAAGGCAGTGAGGGGTGTTTAAGGCCTGCTCAGGTGAGCAGGAGTAGAGGAAGGGGCTGAGAGAAAGCACAGAGAGAGAACAGCATCGGACAAGAGCTAAGCGCAAGAGGCAGGTTACATGCTGCCATATACTACTGCCAGTATATGGCCCAGCACATGGACTCTGACCTGCTTGTCTTGGAGATACTTCTTGTGGAGAGAAGCCAGAGAGTCCATGCACAGCCCCGAGATGTCTCTTCTGGCCATGGAAGAATGTGGGAGCCAACCCGAGGAAGGAGTCAGCACTTGCCAGGATCAGCAGTAGAGGAGCCGCATGCCAAGGAAGGTTGGCAGCAGGGGTATGGACAATGATGAAAATGCAAGCTCCGAGGAGCTCAGGTTCAGAAGTCCAGCTGGAAGAAGACCCTCACAGTCAAACCTCCCATTCCTTATCTTTTCCATGTAAGGGAACTATGAGCGAGGAGAGATTGTGGTGTTGGTCTGCAGGTAGGACTTTCCTTTTAGCAAACGTTCTTTGCAACCTCAGGTTGACATGTTGTGTTGGTTCATGGGATTACCTCCCATTTACTTYACATTGTTTTAAGCACCTGTGCTAGAATCTGAAATTTTCTTTGGCAGCCTCTCCCTGGGGATGCCACATTSCTAAGATGTGCTGCCCTCCTGGAGGTGTTTGTCCTGCTGCACTGACACCTGAAGGAGTCAAGGACAATTCTCTTACCAATTTRTCTACCTCAGCAAAGTCTTTACAGCTAAGGTGGGATAAATCTAGGCCAAAGCACCACTTCAGCACCTAACAGTAGGTCATTAGTTTGATAAAGCTCGTTAATGAGGTGAGAGGAGACTAGAGAGAAGAGTGCACACAGCTAGAGTTACACAAACAAACTCAGTCTGTCAGAGCATATGTCTAATTAAATGCACTTTTCAGAGACACTTTAATTTGGAGTGATAATAGCTTTGTTTCCTGTGCGCTTAGCAGCAGGAGCACGGAGACATCATGGAGATGTCTTGGTCCATGTTGATTCCTCTGTAGCTGCCCAGCTCCCTTCCCTCTCCATCTACACAGAGAACCAAAGGCTCTAGGCCAGCAATAAGTAGTGCCAATGCTGGTCAAATTACAGCTGCCTGTAGCTTTCTGCAATCAGTGGCAGTGGCTAATGTGGTCTTCTTGAAAAATGCATCCTGGCAGAGGGTATTTCCCCCCTCATAAACCCCACTCTGCATGACAGTGATGCAGGAGAGTCTGCTTCTGGGGTGCAGGGTGAGCACTGSCTCTGCCAGAAAGAATTCTGGTTTTTAAGTATCAAAGGCTTCATAAAATATTTTTCTTTCCAACTTGGCAATGTCCATTTAAGGCAGCGTAAGTAAAACTTGACCTGACTCTGAAGTTGAGAGCTGATGTCAGAGTCATCAGATTACTCTTTGGTGGCAGAACATCTTAAAAATAAATTGAAATGTCCCACATGCTTTTTCTGGTGGAAAAGATCAAATGTATCCTATGAGCAGGCTGAGAGAGCTGGGCCTCTTCAGCCTGAAGAAGAGAAGGCTGAGAGGGGATCTGATCAATGTATATAAATATCTCAAGAAAGGGAGTGAGGAGGAGGGGGCTGGCCTCTTCTCAGTGATGGCCAGTGATAGAACTAGAGGAAACGGCCACAAATTGAGGCACCAAAAGTTCCACAGGAACTTGAGGAAGAATTTCTTAACAGTGAGGGTGACAGAGCCCTGGAACAGGCTGCCCAGAGAGGTGGTGGAGTCTCCTTCTCTGGAGATCTTCAAAACCCRCYTGRACAYCWYCCTGTGCCACRTGCTCTAGGRGACCCTGCGTGTGCAGGGGGGTTGGACTAGATGACTTCTGGAGGTCCCTTCCAACCTTAAGCATTCCATCATTCTATGATCCAGAGGGATTCGACAGCATTCCTATGTTTTCTGCATTGACATCTTGACCTCAGGGCTGGGCAGGTCAGTTCCATCCAGGTACTTGCTCAGTGAGTTTGTAGTTGTGAGCTAAGCTCTTCCTCTGGATGTGACTTGTGTGACATTGCTCCATCTTCCCTCAAGAACTCCCAGAAGATTCCCAAAGGAAACCTTGAAATTGTTCACTCTGGCACTTCCAGACTTCGCCTTTTGAAGTCGTGCTAGAATTGACAGTTAATTCCTGTTTGCCTAAGCACTGGCCAGAAAATGGTTTTGCCTTAGTGTTTGTCTGGAAACTCACCTGAACACGGATGTCTGCATACGCACAAATACTAATGCCAGTTTGCACAAGCATTTGCACAGGAGAACCCTGTCCAAAAGTATTTGTCATGCAGCCATACACACAGCCCAGGCACAAACTCACAGCCTGGGCACAAATACCYGGCTGCATTTGCATGGGTTGCAAACAGTGTTTTCCTCTCACTTCATATTTTGTTCTTATTTCCTTGTTAGCTCCCGTGCTTCGTTTTACATYCCCACACACTCCCTCACCCAGACAGACATGGGGGGGTTTGTAGCACAAATGTTTCTGTCAGAATTTCTAACTGTAGAGTTTCTGATGGGCTTGTGCACAAGCCTGTGAACAACTATTTCTGATTAAATGCTTACATGAGTATTCTTTTGCCAATATATTCRCAAATAATTCCTCATCAGTTCGCGCAGGTGCAATTACTGGCTTTGGGATTTGCCTACCAATACATATCTAAAGACACACTTTCCTGAAAATACCCATCCACATGCAGCTCTGCATGCGAATGCACGTTCAAAGAACCTCACCTCGTGCCTTCCTGTTTCACTAACACCTTTTCAGCCTGAATTCTRTTGCAATGAGTATTCACAAAAAAGCAAGCGATAGAGGAGGCATACGCCTTCAAAGCAAATCAGGGCTCTTGTTCAGATGAACAGCAGAGGAGTCTTCCTTTATGATACAGTCCTTCCTGCTCTTGTGATATGCATATGACTCCATATATTTCCATTCGAGGCCTGAAGAACTCTGCTGGTTCCCCCCTGCTGCCCATGAGCCAAAAAGATGATAAGGGGATATAATGAACACAAACAATAGCGGAGACTGAATTTGACTTCTTTTCTCCAGGGACAGGCAGGACTCACAGATGTAGGAATATTATTGAATTCCTTTGGATACATTTGATCTCTCAGCCAAAAAAGTATGTGGGACATTTCCGCTTATTTTTAAAACATTCTGCCACAAAACAGTAATTTAATTAACAAAAGCTCCCACTGATGTCAGGCCTGAGCTGCAGCCTGGCTGAGCATTTCACTATGTTGTTAAAAAAAAAAAAAAAAATTAAAAAAGCCACCTTAAAGAGGAGTAACCCATCTGCATGTGTTTGGAAAGGAAAAAGCTTCATGACATCCTTTATGATTAGAAGTGAAGGCCTATAATGAATAAAGCGTGTTGCTCATTAAAGTCACCCATGTGCAAACAGGCCTTCACCAGTTGGGTTGCACTGTTTCAGTCCCGCTTTGGGTGAATCTGCAGCCACAAGGGATGTCTGAGACTTCAGCTCCGGTGCTGTATCATGCTCCTTCGAAGCAGCTTACATTCTTCTGCTTCAGTCCCCCCTGGCAAGGAAAGCAGGGGAATCCATACAACTCCATGAAACCAGCTTCATTTTCATGCATAAATTCAGGGTGCCAAACTCTTCAGGTCAGAGCCGTTCGAAAGACATAGTTTTCTTGGAATAACTCCCTCTTCCCTCCCTAAACCCAAACAACTACCTTGGCCATATGTTTTGTAAAAAGCACTTTTCACAAAAACAGTATCTTCTGTGAAATAGAAGCTGACAGCTCTCTTTTAATGCAACATTAAATGTGAGTTTTTAATCTCATAAACCTCAGACAATTCAGAAGTTGATCTTTCCCCAGAAGCCTTAACTCTGCCCCGTCGTGCATATGCCTGCCAGTAGGAGCGTTCACTGCACAGCACACAAAACCACTGTCTGCGTCGTAATCTGAATGCTACACGCCTAATTCTGATGCCTCTCAGGTTGCAGAGAAAAGTGCAATTTCAACATAAATCAAAATCAGACAATTAAGGTTACTTAAAAGTAATATTGGAGACACATTATTGGATATCATTTGGGAATATGTAATAGGATACAGAGATAAACTGATACTGAGATGCTGCAGGGACAAGGCGTGCAAAATACCTAGGTGGTTTGATTAGAAAGAATAACAAGCCTCCAGGACACTTGCTCAAATGCAGCCAGCCATTCGAGAGAGAAAGTTGTTCCTGTGTCATAGCTGTTCAAAGTCATSCAAGAAATGAATCTCGTGGATCTCTGTCTGCTCTTCATGAGTGAGTCTCTACCCGGCAAAAAAACTGCTGACCTTATCTAAAACTCTTTGCACAGAGTCTTAGTAGAGAGGCTGGGAGCGAGAGAATGTGATGGATGATGAATGGTCTTTGTCCACTACAAGAGATGGCCCTTGCTCTGGGACAGTGCTGGAGATCATCATCTGGATCATGTGTGGGGACGCAGATGGAGCTTTTCTGGCTCTGATACAGAAGCCTGCGCTGCTTCATGTGGTCAGACTGACTCCTTGCATACTCCTTTTGCAAACAACAGCTTTCCCTTTGCACACGTGTGTGTGCACATCTACCCTGGTGCATGCATGTGCCGAGTGGGACATGGTCACCYGAGGCCGTGGGGAGCCCTCTCTCCAGCTCCCAACATCCTACACACTGCAGTAGGCAGCTCTGATACTGCAGGCTGTCCAGCCGTGCAAAACACGGGTGTCAGTGGCAAGGAACAGCAGAAATGCTCAGCAGAGCCCTACGGGCATCTCTGCAGGTGGTGCAGGAGGGGACTATTCCTTAGGGTTGGCATCTCCAGACCATCAACCTTTCCATTCTGACCTCTTCCTTGGAGAAATGTGCCTTGCCATGGAAAACAAGACAGCTGCTTCACTACAGGAGAGCGGGTTCATCCTCTGAGTACTCGGCAGCATTTGGGGGCAGTAGTAGTATTCCAGACAGAGCTYGAGGGGCTTTTGAGGAGTTACACTGGATCTTCAGAGCTGTGTGGAGCGAGGCCTGGACGGCAAGAGGAAGGCTAACGGGGAGCACCGGTTTGCTTGGCTAGCACATCCTTTGCACAAGGTCTGGGCTCTGCCGAGCACGCCTCCGGCCTCCCAGCGAGCCGCAGGGCTGCGCGTCGCCGCGGAACCGCGCACAGCTGGGGAGGAAGGCACCGGGAGCCCCTCCAGCTCCGCCGTCCCCCGGGATCCAAGGCTGYTGCTGCAAGGGACTTGTGGGCCCCACATGTTTGTGCCGCTAGAGCTGCTCAYGCTCGTGCCGTGTTAGAGGCTGCGGCACTCTGCGGGCCGACRTGAGGATGAAGCGTGAGGGGAGAAGAATCTCAGGAGGAGTATTCTGGTGAGCGATCATTTCTCCATCCTGCTCAGTCATGGACACAGACCCCGAGCCCAGTCAAGAAAGGTTTTATGCAGTCTTCCAATGGGAACAGGAATATAATGGAATCACAAGGTATTAGTATAAAAGAGTGAGAAATTTCTGTGCCTGAGCAGAGGTTGAGAGTCTTTGGCGCAAAAACAGAGCAGTGCAGCCTGCTCTGCTGAAGCCCAAGCTCCCCAGGCTTTATGTCTCCCCATACTAAGAGCTCTTCTCCCCTTCTCTTCCCTTTTTGTGTTTCCCTCTTCTCAAGGATTAAAAGAAAAAAAGAAGAAAATAGAGAGAAAAGAGAGAGAGAGAGAGAAAGATAGAGAATGAGGAAGGACAGGGCTGATGCTGTTTTCCCAAAGTTTTTCCCCCAGGGCCCTTGTTGCAGCATCATATTTCCTTTGAAATGGCTATGTGGGAAACACAGTTTCTTGGGTCATTTCCCAAAAAAAAAAAAAAAAAAAAAAAAAAAGAGTTAAAAAATCAAATATGAAAATAAAATTCAACATATGAAGAGCAGAAGCCAAATCACAGCAGCTTTCTGTCCTCTTTAATCCTTGGTCCTAGGGAGGAGACTGAAATTGCTGTTGGGAACAGAGATTCTGCATTAGCACATTCCCATTCCCAAATGTCTTCCTGGCTCCCTCCCTGGATTAGCCTTTTTGCCCTTTTTCCATTTAAATTCCACTAAGATTTGGGGCATCATCTATTCACAGGCTGAGCATAGGAACAGACCGCAGAGTGGAATGCAATTCTTGAACTCTATTCCAGACCACCAAACCAACACGGAGAAGAGGAAGAGTTTCTCTTTAAACATTTGTGATTTAGAGAAAGACAAAGCTGATGATTATGGGTACAAAAGTGGTATTTCTGTCTAGCCACAYGCTCCTGCTCCTAACCGATGCTTAGCTGTCCTCTGCATTCTGACCAAGTCCCCAAAAGACGTCAGTTCTTGGGCAACTCGCTGTCCCAGGCAGCTGTTCACACTCTGATTCCCCAGCAGACGTAGGTGAAGCTGCTGTAAACTCTCAAGAACCGCAGCCTGAGCTGCAATCCAGACCTCTACACAAAGCTGCTTGAGTTATATAGGCAGAACAGCAAAGCATCCGRGGTTTGCCCGGCAGCAATGGAGCAGAGAACGTTTTACAACTGAGATCAGCTTTACTTGCCCCRTGATCAACCATTCCCGCATGCAGAACCTTCATTCAGGGCAGTGATGGCTAATACAACAGAAAGGTACTGAAAGAAAARGTAGGGTATGGATTGGTCAAGATAGCCTTCCTTAGGCTATGTTTATATCACGGTTGCTCAGCCAATAAAATGTGCAGAATGGCCAGTCTTATTAAGAATTGAAAGGTAGTAGCACTGCTGAGTTGTTCTTTTTTCTTTTGGTTGGTTTTTGGTTTTGTTTTTGTTTTTAATTAAATCCCTTCTCCTGCAAGATCATTTCCAAGGTTCTGTCAACTCCCATGCACATAGAAAGTCAACCCTGCTTTTGGGCTCTTGCTGTGACTCAGGACTACTTTGTATGTTTTTGTCACACCTAGTATGGCTTGTCACACCTTATCCAAGCCTGATTTTCCAGTCCAGCATAGTCAGGGCCCATCGCGACCTCTCTGAATACGATGACAATTGCGCAGTGTGAGTTTCCTGAGCCCGGATCCCCTTGTTATCACAGTTTGATTAAATCAGCATGCTGCATTCCCCTGGTATTCGGCATCTCTTGTCTGCAGTGCACCACCTCTGCATTGCACGCACATCCATCAGTACAGACAGTGCATCCAAAGCGGTCGTTTTTCTGAACACATTGTTAGCGTCATGAGAAAGATGTGATGGCATTGACCACACATGCGTCCAGGAAACCCGGGTGAATCCCTGTCCCCAGATTCAAAAAGATCTCCAAAAAATATGTGAATGATGGCACTGGTGTTTTGTGATACCTTAATTTAACTTCAGGCTTTTGGTACCCACACAGTCTGAACTTTGGAACCAGCATCCCAGCACTTCTTCAGGCTAAGTTTTCATTCCCCCAGGAATACCTGGAAAAAGGCCTAACTAAAGATTTCATATATCTCTCTCTGGTACCGTGATCATGTTTAATATGAAAGGATTGATCTTTATGCCTTTTTGTTGACTGCATCGAGTTATGAGAAGTAATGATCAAATGTCTTCTGTCTTTATTTAATTAACTGTTGAAATGGGCACAGAGTGCCAGGATGTTTTTATGGAGKTGTGCTTAAACAGAGCTTACTGTTCTGTATATATTTATAAAGAGATAAAAACATGAAAATCTCATCACAGTGGAACTCCTTAGATTCATCRTTGCCTCAGATGGCATAACCATGGAAGTAAAGCGTTGCCATTTACCTATAAATGGGCTCCATAGAAAACCTGGGAGCTTCACAGCACCCTTGAGCTCACCAATTTTTGCAAATATTTTTACTGAGAACTTGCTCAACAGTGATGGTTTTGATCATTCCTATATGCGTAAAAAACAGTGCATTTGTGAAGCCACAAGAAACCCAGATGGTTGAACAGCTAAAAATACATTTGGCTTGGCCTCTTTCCTTGTGCACCAAGACTTTCAGAAACCAAGACAAATGCACACAGCTATGCAATCAGAGTTGTTCTTTTGTGTCACTATGGGCCCCCAAATGAAATCCATTCCTGCATGTGGTATTCTTGGATACTAACAGGAATAAAATAATGAGATCAGCAACAGAAGGATCTGTGGCCATCAAAAATACCTTTTGCCTATGGCATCATCATCTGGAAAGTACAGAACTTTCAAGTCATTTATTCTCAAATCATAAGAAACCTGAATACCCATATTTTGTGAAGACTGTGAACCAATGCTAAGTCCTTTAGTCCTTATTATTCTCCATATGTGATTTCCTTCTGACATCTTGTCTGGGCTCTAAAAATGGCAAGCCCGATCAATAAGCCATCCTATAACCGTGAGTATCTTGACCCTGAAGGCAATATCAAAGAATGTGCCATTATTTTACCACTCTGTCATTTTGTCAATGTCAACTTGAATAATGGCTGCTATCCTGCATCAAATGCAGTCTACCCTGAAGTTCATTCACCATTAAGATCGTGGCTGCAGAGCAGAATGCAAGCTCAGCTATGAAATTCCAGACCAAGAAGGACRTTTGTTTTGTTGTTGTTGGACAGGAATGTGGTACTGCCCCAGACTATATATCAGGTCTTGTGAYATGCTCTCAAATGAAGAGTTGCTGTGCCAAACTTTTAGGTGTCCTCAGCCTATTCCAAGCCTGTTTTAATCAGGGTCAGGCATTTCCGTTGGATTTGATTAAGAATGTAAGGACGTGKGCATTCAGGGAGACCAAAGGGCTATTATAGCCCCCTCATATCTCTGAATASTGGCCTGCAGTTGACAGCAGCCTTTGACAACAGCATTTACCTAAATGGAGAACGTAAGAACAGGACAAGGATATAGTGATATTTCCCCTAAGTCCTAGTCAGCCTCCAGCAATTTTCAGTTCAGAGACTTCATGAGGCAGGCWAGGAGGCTGTGAGTAACAGACAGTCATCAGTGGAATATTCTTCCTTGAATTTGTCCAGTCACTTTTCAAACTCAGATAAACTCAACGTTCACAGAATCCTGAGGCAAAGAGTTTGGCAGCTTAATTATACGTTGTGTAAGAAATTGCTCCCTCCTGTTTGTGTCATGTAAGTGAAGCTTTTTGAATCTTCCCCAAGATTGACATGAGTCGGGTGCTACGGCTGGAAGAAAATATCTGTTGGAACAAAAATGTTCCATCTATGTGAAAAGTTTGATTGCTGAGGAATGAGTGCATCTGTGAGCCAGTCATTTATTTTCAAAAGCCACAGGTCAATGTTCTGCATTATTACTAGTGATGAAACTCAATTTTTGTCTCATTATTGTGAGAACTATTCAAGATGTTGAAAGAGGACAGGCACACCTTGGTTGTCTATCATACCAAGTTAAAATGCCAGTTTGAAGAAGTTACCTATGACTTGAACCATCCATTTCAGATACACTGACTGCTGCGGAACTGACTGGGTTTTATTCCTTCCATGTACTGAACTTTGCCTGTAACAATTCTAAGATGCGTCTGTCAGGCACAACCTGCCACTTACTTCAACAGCAATTTCATCTCACTTTGCCCAAGTTTTCTCATATTCCTGCAGCTTTAAGCCTGATAAAGGCAGATCATCTGGCATCTTAATGTATGTAGGACCTTAAAGAACATAGTGAGATTGCAAACAAACCATGCAAGGAGTAAGTTCAGTGGCATTATTGAATAATTCTCAGCCTCACAGCCGGGGCCTCACGTCATGTTAGAGGTATGAAGTTTGAATTCATATCAGCTCTCATAGGAGCTGTGATTATTAACACCTAGGGTCATTTTGAATGATTCAACAAATTGAGTAGAGCAACCTTCAAGCAGGACTTAGACTAAAGAAAAATCTATCTTATGTTTCRTGTGCTGCTCTTGTAAAAAAGTACCAAAAGCCTTTCCCTCAAGCTATCTAGCTCTCTTCTCTCCTYGCAATGATATTCAAGCTTGTGAAGCTTCTGGTCAAACAGAGCTTGGGTTCCAAATGAATCTAATGAAGTGGATATGTTTAGTCGACAGCAAARGATGCACTATCAGCAGAACAGCCCTGCAAACTGGCAAAAACTATCTACACTCCTGACAGGTGTATTTGAGAATAAAGTCCTAGCAAAATCCTGGAAGGTGGAGGAAGGTGGGAGAAGCACAATGTGTGAAAATGTCTATCTCTGCAACCTTTTCCCTCTCCTTACCAGCCATGTAGAGTCACGTTTGTCTCCGGGAAGCGTAAGAGTTCCTGAAGTGTTGAGCAAGCTGAGTAGTTGCATCAGTTATCCAAGTGGTCCTGTTCCTTGAATCTGTGTTCATGAAGCCTAACAAAAGAAACCTTCCCTTTGGGAGATGTATGCTATGCCTTTCAAGTAAGCTGAAGGAGAGTATGAGCATAACTCAGCAGGGGGAAAATGTATGTATATATGTATAAATATATCGAGAGCTTTAAGGAGAGTTTTTAGAGGGCCAAAAAGCCATGATTTCATAAGGAAGAAACAGAATAATCTTGGCCAAAAACCCTTTTTAGTTTAAAATTGACACAAAGGCAGCAATTAGAAATAAAACGGTAAAGTAAACAAGCACAAGAAGCAGAAATTTGAAACAATTTAAATTTTAAGATAAAAGTAGAGAAAATGGAAGGGGAAGATATGGATGGCAAGAAGAGATATGAAGGTGAAAAAGAATAAGAAGGAGTTTTCTAACCTAATTAGGAACAGAAGAAATGCCAGTGATGTCATGGGCCAACCACGTGGAGAAAAAAAAAAATGTGAATAATGATTTAGAGAAAGCAGAAATGTTCAATTAATATGTTTGCTCTGAGTTTGGAAGGAAAGGAGAGGATGTGTTTACATCATACAAGGATGTCGAAATACTTTCCACTCTACTAGCAACCAAGGAGGAAGTTAAGCAACTTCTTCTAGGGATAAACACATTTTATACGAACAGAATTTGCTAACTTGCAGCCAAGAGTCTTCCTAGAACTGGCTGAGGATATTTCTGACCCCTTGACATCACTCTTGGATAACTGCTGGAGCATTAGGGAAATTCCAGAGGAGCTGGAGATCTTTCCTAATGTGCCAGTGTTGGAAAAGAGAAAGTCCTCTAACACAAGCAAGAGTGGAGCAGCTAGGCATACGCAGTCTCACCACAATAATGGAAGAACTAACACAGTAGTCAATAAATACAGAATTAACACATGGGAACTTAATTAGGGCCAGTTAATAGAGTCTAATAGAAAATAGGACTTGTCAAAACAGTCCCGGTTTCACGCTTTGATGAGAAAAGAAGTTGGGATGATAAAAGTGACTACCCAGCTATAATATATTTAGACTTTTATAAGGCTCTGACTTTGCATCTGGTGACAGTGTGATTAAAATTTAGTGTGATGCAATATCCATGAAACACTCCTTAAATGGATTAGGAACTGCTAACTGAACTCTTAAAAAGAGCAGATGTGGGTGTTTCAGGGAAGGCATCATCCATAGAAAGAGGTAGGAAATGCAACATGAGTGGGTCTTGTCATCCCGAATCTCTGAGGAAAAGTAAAATTATTGCCAATAAAGTTATTGTGTATCACCAAGACTAGCAATGCAGTTAGTGCTTACAAGGACAAGACATTGATCGAGGTCTGGGGAAATGGGCTACCGCTTTCKAGCAAAAGGTGTTTTCCTGCACCAAGCAGCAAAGTTAAACATCCTGGGCCAGGATTGACTTCCARCATAAGGGGCTGCCTCTGGAGAAAAGAGTTGAGAGTTTGCCAGCTGCAAGCAACTCATTACCAGCTCCTCCTTGTGATGTCAGATTGGTTGCAAGATACTGGGAATAYACATCCCGGCATTTATAGTCTACCGGGAGCAGAAATAAGACTAGGTGTAAGGAAGTTATTTTACCTTTGGAAAGAGACATAGTGAAACTGCTCCTGGAATAACTTGTACAGTTTTGGTGCCCACACTGAAAAAGTCACTGAAGGCCTAGGTAGGACTAGGAAAGAGCCATGGATATTACTCCAGGGTGAAAGATAACAAGTATCCTTGTCTTAGGAGTATTGGACGAGGCGCAGAACACAAGCATTGAGTGCCTCCTTTGGGACATTGCTGTCTGAATTTTTCTTCAAGACTGAGAGAAGCTGTAGAGCAAGTTTTCTGAACTGCTGGCTCAGATTTAGGGACATTAATTCTTTCCACATCTCTTATGACCCACCAAGCAAGTGGTCTGGGTCTTACTGTCAACCTCTCTGGAGGAGTGAGAGCAAGACCAAGAGATATGTTTACATACCCATCTTAACAGGGATAATATGACAATTATTAAATATTTTTGGGAACTGTTTGAAGTGATGAAAAAGGACCGATTGCTGAGAACATAAAGTGAAAATCAAAGTGGAAATGCACCCCAACTTTTAAGTCCAAAGAGAAAACACARACAGGAAACATATAATTCTGTCCTGTGATATCCTCAAACCAAGAGATACCACCCCAGAGGAGGTATTTTAGCCAAACACAAGCTACTGAGATAAACTTGGAACAGATGGATGAAAAGTAAAGGTTCATTAGAGAGAACTCTTTAAATTCCATACGTCTTTGAGTCTGCCCCTGAGAAGATTTCTAGACTCTTATGATGGGTCTCTACACCCCTATCCAGTCCTTTCACAGTATTAATTTCCTGGATGACTGCATGTTTCAATGGCAATGAAAGAGATTCCTATACATCACGATTAACAGAGGGAAAGCAGAATGAAAGAAAGAAGACGTAAAAGGTGGGAGAGGAGACACCCAATGGCTCAAATAAGGGATAAGTAAATAGAAGATCAGTTTTAGAAGAGAATGGGTGAACTGTGCCATTTAGGAAGTCCATGTTCAGCTGGACCATATTCCCTTGTGAAATGGTGTGAAATATATAACCCTGCGGATCACTGCTTCAGYTTAGGGCTACTTCTTTCCTTTCCAAAATGAATGTGAAATCAGTAAAAGCAAGGTATTCAGGGCTTGGGAAGTACTTGAAGTCTCACCCCTTCAGCTGAGTGTTTGCTTCYAGTTCTTTTTGGTAGTATAGCCACAGCTGGTATCTTGTTGGCTGCATAAAGCTTGGGTTTTTGTCTCCTTCTGACTCCTTTGTTTCTATCATCACTACCAAAATATGCAAACTTCCACAAAACGGAGCTTTTTCTGGACAACAATAAGCCTGAACGTACCAAAGAGYCTCAACTGCCCTTCCAGCCTATCATGTGGAGATTCAGAGTTAAAGATGGAAAATATCTTGGGTGGGTTTCAGTCACCAGAATTCAGGTGTCCATAAGCATTCACCCACCTATACACACTCAGTGCCATCTGAGATAGGATATCTGAGACTTCCACACTATTTTGGCAAACGTAGTGCATGACTTATGGTAGATCTTTTTCTTCTGGTGAAAATCTGATGGAATCCTCAGCACATCCCAGATTGGTCTAGACTCCTATGAGTAGGTAAACTGATCCACAGACAGGATTATGGACTCTGCGGATAGAACACTTCTTGATCTGCCTTTATTCAGTTTACTTCCCTTGTCGCTGGCCTCTTTATTAGCGCATTCAAGCTACTGAACATACCAGAAAACTAAAAAGCCTCTTGAAATCAGCATCCTCCCACCCACACAGAGATTCCCCAGGGAGACCCCCTGTCCTGCCCACCCTGCAAGCCCACACGGCTTCATGGGCATGTGAGTGGAGRGTCTGGGCACGCCTGGTTCTGTTCACCAGCCCTCCCTGCAGAGCTGCACYGCCTTTCTGCCCCCGCAGCTCCCGTCCTCCCTTCCTCCCAGCCAGGGTCCTCTCGTGATGGGGCAGACACCAGCCTGCAAAGGGGGTTGTGTCAGGCAGAAGTCCKTGCCCCACTTTGTCACTCATAACAGGAACGAAAGAGAACAAACGGCCATCGGAGCCTTTCTGTGCCATGTTCCCATGTAATCCCGGGAGAGGAGGCACTAATGACCATTAATACTTAAAGAGAAGCGGGGGAGGGGACTAAAAGGATGAGCAGCAATAAAAACTCCATTAGGTATTCATCCTTCCTCAGCACAGGCCTTAAGTGCTTTATTTACCTCTGGAGCACAGACACGGGAGCCAGGAGCTACTGCGCCCCTCTTCAGGCTGGGACCAAGTATTTTTAATGCACATGAACAGCACGCTGACTTCATTAAAAGGTTAGATTAACGCCAGAAAGGACCCACTCCAGAGGCTGCATTTATCACTGGAGCGATGGCATATTTAGAGAGAGTGATTTGGTAGGCCGTTAGCATAATCAGAATAGATGAACCTACTTTGGGGGAAAAAAAGGAACAAAAAGACGTGGCTTTTAATAGACCCATAAGTGCAAGCGCAATGAATATTTATTGTACCTGTCCTTTCAGAGAGGACAAAATCGGGTAGCCAGGAGAGGCTGGACACGGTGGTGGGCAAGAGCATTCAGTAACGCATGCCCTTGTGCAAATGGGATTGGTACCGACGTCAGCAGGTGCGCGAACGCTGACACGCCAGGATCCCAGTCAGCTCAGCAGCCTGTCCTGAAAGCAGAGGTGCATCGTGCCCACTTCCAGAAAACTCACTGGAGGGCCTTCAGCTATCTCCTTTTGCTGCCATTAAAGAAGCAGGAGCTCCAGCACAAGATTCAGACCTCTGGGAACTGCTAGGTCCGTAGGTGCCTCCTCCTCTCCCCATTGCTGRTAGAAGGAGCAGAGAGCAAGCACAGATGTGGTCTCCTCAGCCAGAAACCCAGAGGCAGAGGGCATGACTCCAGGTACAACAGTGTCTACAGGGCTTATCACGCTGGATCCAGCTCAGAGGGAAGGAAGGCCGGAGAAAGGCCAAGTGTCCCATGCCCAAAGATGGCCAACATCAGATGCCTGAACACTAGAAAGACAAGGCAAATGCACCATCCCCATCTTCAGCAATCTGTGGAGCAGAGACAGCCCGAGCCAGCAATGATGCAGTCTTCTTGGCTGTAGTCCTTCTTTGCAGAACCACTCTTCTGCTATTTGGTCCAGCCCTTTGTGTCAATCTTGTTCTTCTCTCCCTTAGCTCCCCAACAATCTCCAAAGCAATGAATAGTTTTCTTTCTTTTACTTTTATTTCTATGACTTTGAGTCTCAGGCAATTCAAATTAATGGTCTTAAAATAAAAGTGAAAAGAGGCTGGGAGAAGGAGTGAAAGAAAGACTTAGAAGCAAGAGGTTGCCCTTTGGGAGCTGAAGAACTCAGTGCAGATGATCTGAGGACCACTTTAATGGCTGAGACATTGCTGTGTGTCTGTGTGTGAAGTTGGGAGTTTACTGGAAACTAGGACAGTGGTGGTTTAGCTAGAAAATCCCTAATAAAAGAGGAATAACCAGGACCATATTTCAAAAAGGGTATTTTTTAACAACCTCCTCAGGGAAGAGGGGGAGAATGGAAGAGTATTTCACTTGGAAAAAAAACTACATGGAAATTTTCATTAATCTCTGGAGGCTGTTAGGTCAAATTAGGAGATGAAATCCGATCACTAAAGTGTGAAGCAGAGGGATTTCAGCCCTTTCTATGGGCAAATCTCGGTRCAGCTTGCATTGGAAGATCTGTACTGCGGGTTTCTGCACGTGCATGTCACTGTAATGCACACGACGTTGTTTAGGTCTCTCTGTTTGCACACRGAGGCAAATATGTGTAGATGCAGGCAAAGATCAATTTCTTGTATTTATTTTCACCACTAAAGATGTCAGTTTCTGTAACTCTCTATGCCTCATTCTCTAATATACATGACCTTTAATAAGCAGGGCTTACAGTTTGACAGCAAGGACTATTGAAAAATGCAAGGAAATCCTAGCTGGATTAAATTTTCAGTCCATTTCATTTCCATCCACTGCTTACAGCCAACTTGTACGTGGATTTCAAACTAAAGACGGCTATTTGGGAGGCAATTTTCTTGAATTGCAGGTACAGGAGGATGCAGAGGAAAGTAATGGCAGGATCAGGCAGTTAGACACRGCATAAACATTTAAGCTACAAACAGATTTAATGCATTTTCATTCATTCACACTTTTCCTCTCATTTTTTTTTTTTAAATATCCATGAATGAGGAAAGGRAAAAAAAAAAGCAGAAGCACTGTGCAGTATCTTGCCAATAAGGGCAAAATTATTGGCCACAGAGCTGGTTTCCTCCCATGGAAGAGAAGCATCTCATGGAAGTGTGAGTCTTGCATTCTGGCACGCAAGAGGCTGCCCGAGATGCAGAAGCAAGGCGACCACCTTGGGATGAAGCATCCCCAGGCACTGAGGAAGGCCATGGAGGGGGTCAGCAAAGCACAGCTTTCTGTGGTGGTGTCTGAATGCTCCTGAGGATGATACAGAACGCAAATGGCACCTTCAGGATTTGGTGAGTACTCGTCCCTAGAAAAACCCCTGTCCCTAGAGACTTGTCCCTTGAGACTTGTCCCTAGAGAAGCCCCTGGCTTCTCACCAGAGTATCCCAGAGCCCTGCTCCGGAACAGGTAGTTGAAGCGTTGAAAACACCTGCTGAATGTGTGCAGTTCTGGGCTCCCCAGTGCAGGAGGGATGTGGAGCTGCTGGAGAGAGTCCAGCGCAGGGCCACGAAGATGATYAGGGGTCTGGAACATCTGCCCTATGAGSAAAGGCTGAGRGAGCTGGGYCTSTTCAGCCTGGAGAAGAGAAGACTGAGAGGGGACCTGATTAATGTATATAAATATCTCAAGACAGGGAGTGAGGAGGAGGGGGCTGGCYTCTTCTCAGTGGTGGCCAGTGATAGAACTAGAGGAAACGACCACAAATTGARGCACCAAAAGTTCCACAGGAACTTGAGGAAGAATTTCTTAMCAGTGAGGGTGACAGAGCMCTGGAAYAGGCTGCCCAGAGAGGTGGTGGAGTCTCCTTCTCTGGAGATCTTCAAAAYSCGCCTGGACAYCACCCTGTGCCACATGCTCTAGGGGACCCYGCGTGTGCAGGGGGGTTGGACTRGATGACYTCTRSAGGTCCCTTCCAACCCTAGGCATTCTATGAATGCTGAGGTGTTGCTCTCCCTGGCAGTTCCCGCYTGGCAGCCGGCTTGGCATTCAGCGCAGAGGCGTTCGGAGGCCACGGGGCGGCTCAGCGACGCGGTGCAGGAGACGGAGCGGGGCAGCCCGCCGGCATCTGCCCCAGCGACGGGCTCGGAGGACGGRACCCCTGCAGGCACCCCTGGAGTGCCGAAACTGCCCTGACCGTGATGATAGAAAGGGAAGAGAATTTGATAGAAAGATAATAAAATTCAGCAGTGTTAAGAGCAGGTCGGCGTGCTTGCAGAGCAGCAATGCACTTCACAGGTAGTTCCCGTGTGCTGAATTTTCACTCTGTGTTGAGAGAGGGAAAAGACCCAGATGTTACAATCGCTGAATTTCCAAAAAGGCCTTTGCTCCTCTCTACCACTCATTTCTGCATATCAAAACTGCTGTGAAAGTGACTTGAATTTGAAACATATGYGATGCTCCAGAAACTGAGACTTGTACATATCGGCAAAATGGCATCCAAAGCGTGTGCAGGATTTCAGGAGAACTCTTGTCAGGTGTCCRGAAGAAATCAGTGAAAATGTAAGGATAGATCAAAGACACTGTGACTATTTGGCTTAAAAAGAGAAGTCCAAGCCATATATATTGTCTTTAAATATTTAAAAGCTGCTTCAAATAAGAAAGGAATTCTCCGTGATCCCTGGGGATGGTAGAAGAAGTGCTCCTCTAGAAGGTTCAAGTTAGATGTTGGAAATTTCTGACCCTGAAAATAGCAAAGCACACGGATAAGTTGTGTGCAGAAGAGTTAGAGCCCTCATTGCTTGAGACATCTTCAGAGAGGTTAAACACACACCTGTCTGGGATGCTGTGCATGGAGATGATCCTGCCTTTTGGCAGGGAACAAAGACTTAGTATATCCCAACTCTGTCTCCCCTGGAAGTATTAGTTTCAACTATGAGTTGAAAAAGTGTACCTTCCTAAAAGACATGCTTTGGGCCAAGAAGCAATGTGAATATTATCAGTTCCCTGCAGTAGAGACGTTGCCATAACTGGTTGGAAGGGACAGGGAGATGGGAAGTGGCATGAACATCCAGAGATGCCCCCACAGAGCGCAGGGAGAGGCAAGTCCATTTGTTTKCATGCACAGGGAGCTGCACATGCAAACTCCATGTACTGGGACAGCAGGACATTTCTACATCCCAGAACCACACACACAGACRTAAGAGCTGACCACTGACTGTGAGGTTGCACAAGTCGTACACATCCACACGGTTGGAACGTTCACAGGCAAACTATCCACACACCCCCATCCTCACAACTTGTACAGGGACATTCAAAGCAGAGTTGTGCCATGGACCCACCAGAGACTGCACAAAGGAGCACATCATGGCCATGCAATTAAGTAGAGGCAAACACAAGTATGCACTAGAACTACATGTATCCAGGCAAAACATACAAAATACCTGCCCAGAGCAGCACAGCAAGCACCCTCTGCACCTTGCTGGCCTTCTCTGTTRGCAGATGTGTACCCAAAATCCTCATAAAGCTCTTGCACCAGCCCTGCTGCACAGAGTTGCTCTCAYTTGCAGAAGCAGTCACCATGTGCCCAAAGAGGTTTTCCACCCAGTTACTGTTTCTGCAAGCTCCTACAAGGCCAATACACGTAAACCCCTCTGGGTGCTTGGCAGTAGTGACTCCAGCAACTTTCCCTGGTTGTCCAGATGGTACCCTGTGTGCAAGCCTGGGAAAATGCCAGTGTGGGTTTACAGTCTGCTGGTGGTAGCCTGGYTTGGAAACGTCCTTCCTGTAGCTTTAATAGCATTAAGGAAAAAAAAAAAAAAGCTAACATGTCATTCAAAAGAAAGCTGAAGTTGAAAACTTAGGAAATTCCCAGGTGAAGATTGCACGGGTCAACTTGAACTCTGCCYGCAAGCGAGTCCGGCAGGAGCTGGTGAGCAGTATGGAGGTCGCCAAAGCTCTCAAGTTATTGAGCAACCCGATTCTCTCCTGAGGCTCCCAGACCCAGCTGGCAGGTTTGCGTTATTGACACGAGCACCATTTATTTTGGCTGCGCAACAGTGTCCATCAACCTCACAGATCCAGCTGTGTCTGGAGACGGGCTACACATGCAGTGCCGCATCCCACCCCGGGTGCAAATGTTATGGCCCCTCTTGGCCATGCAGGGGGAGGGAGCCCCGTGCACCAGGTCAGTCTGTCCCTGTGGGTGCTCAGTGAACAGAGCGATTGTGGTGAAGCTGGATTTAATCCTTGTCGATCTGTGTCCTGCTTCATTAGCTGTACAGCATGCAGCCTGCATGTGGCAGAGCCACATAGCAATTTGCCTCTGCAGCTCCCTTTAGCTTCCAATCAGACTACTTACCTCAGGGCAAAGTCTGTGTTTAAGTGCCTCGCTCCTRAAGCGTCTGCTTGCAATGCTCTGCTGAAGCATTTACATCAGAGAAAACTCTGCAACCTGCAGTTTCAGCAGTGAGGCTCAATTTCCCTGCCACGCTCCTGGGGAACAGCACTTGTTTATCGACCCCTACCTGGGGCTTTTCGGGGATTAGTCACTAATGCAGCCTGGCTGGAGAGGGGCTGCAGAGCCACTGTAAGCAGAGCTGCTCCTCTGCTCTCAGGAAAGTTGGTTTTAAGCTTTGACTGTGGGTTTTTTTTCCTTTCCTTTCCTTTCCTTTCCTTTCCTTTCCTTTCCTTTCCTTTCCTTTCCTTTCCTTTCCTTTCCTTTCCTTTCCTTTCCTTTCCTTTCC
>PTEX01000193.1:990909-1009171 GCA_003342815.1 Eudromia elegans
AGCTCCACACAAGCAACAAGTATCAGTATTTTTTTTATCAAGAATGTGGGATAGACACAGTGGGAAGACGGGTTTGCTTTTGTTTGCTATGTCTTCTGCTGAGGAGGAATTCTCCAGGAYTGACTGGCAGTCTGGCTCCTTTCACCAGTGTACTAAAGTCATCACAAACGTACAAAAAATATACCTGCCAAGAGAGGAGAAAACAACAAGAACCAATCAGTGTTTGCCAGAAGAGAGAGATGCAGACTACAGCAACATTATTTCCCACTTTCTAACATTGTGTCACAAGATGTGAGAAGCTTTATGAAAAGTAACTAAAGAGTAATTATTCTTGAGAGCCTGATGCTTGGCAAGAACATCTTTGGAAAACGCCCCCTGCACTGAGATGCAGGTTAGCTTAGCACTTGCTTTGATTGATCACTCATGGTTGATCTAAATGGGAAGAGTATGAGAGMACCCAGGGCATATCCTTGGCACATTGCTTCTTTTGTGGAGCCTGTGAGGTGCCAGGTCACCCAAGGCTTCCTGGTGACTAGCACACCTTGGGACCCATCCCAAGAGAAGGAGATGATGGACAGGACGATGTCTGGGTCTGAGCCAGGATTACTCAGACTGATTGCACCAGCTCTTGCATCTGGCCACACTGGGATGGTGTCTAAGAGCAGAGAAGAAGTGTAGTTTTGCTTAAGAGGGAGGATATTAAAACAGAAATGAAGTTCCTATTCAGCTTGGATCAGGATGAACATGCCAACACACACCAGGCCTTGATGGGCTGATACCAGTTACAAAAGCTCTCCTCTCCAAGCACTCTTCCCCTCCTGTCCTAGCATGGAGTGCCCAGGGATATTGCTGTCACAGTTTGTGCCTCGTTTGCCGCCAGCTCTGTGTGTGCAGTCCGTGGTGGTGACCTGCACAGTGAGAACAGACACGTTCCCAGTGTGGCAYTGGCACCACCAAGGGAAACGGTGCCTGCTTGGAGTTCACCAGCCCACTACACCAGTGTGTGGCTACGAAAACAGTTCCCAAGCCATGGGAGAGCTTTCACACACACATCCAGGATAGCCCAAGCCCGCTAAGACGCCCATATTGATATATGAGACTTTATGAGCCGTCAGGGATTTATAAACATTCCTCACTATTCCATATTAGTGGTCTGCAGAGGTTTAGTTTAACCAGCCAGGAGAAAGCAAAGGATGGCATCTCAKGAGGGACCTCTCACAGAGTACTTCCAGTTCCGAGCCTCAGCAGGTCCCACCTCCCCTCTCCGTGACTCCAAGCTTTATCAGCGTTGCAAGGCAGGCCCAGTACCTGCCTTGTGCCACAGCTGACACAGGACACGCACGGTCAGAACACCCAGGTGTCTGCAACTGTTCATTAGGAATTAGCTCAGTGCAAAGATTAGTTTCCCACAGTGCACATCCTTCTTTCAGAGAGGCACTGGGGACCTTGAATGGCCTGGTGTAGGCTCAGTTTCCAGGTAAGGACTTAACATGGAGGACTAATACAGACTGCAGTCTTTTGCTGGTGCAGATGCTTCATTGTGCTCATGGTGAGGGGCAACCCCCAGGTGCTATCCTAGAGTCAACCCCTTGAGCACAGATTGTATCTGAGGAGCAAAGCKGCACTCTGCACGTAGAACTAGTTTTGCAAGAAAATAATCGCTATTCCAGTCCGAGCTGAAATCTTGCTTTGGGTCAGCATTGCCTAAGATTGTCCTGTTTGTAAGGTCTTATTTTGCAGAGGTTCAGTCCCTGCATGGATCAGAACCTCGCGCATAAACGGAACCTCTGTTCCCCATCCCCTCTTCTTGCTTTGGTACCTTTGCAGGAAGACCATTAAGCTATTGGAGACGAGCCAGCAATTCGGAGTCAAATCAAAGCAAACAGCCCTAGACTGCAGCTTCACTGTCTTGCAGCACAAGAGTTTGCCTGCAGGCAAGTTCAAACAAATGCTCCTTCAGCACCAATCTTTCAATACAGGTACAAAACAGACATCGTGGTTCAATACAGCTGTATCGCACTCTGACATATAAATAACTGGTTTGCAACATGATGGAACAAGCCCAAATAAATCTTTCAGACAGAGAAAGCTGGGTGTTATGGAGAAGGAAGCTGCTTCAGAGTCTCAGTGCAATTTTGCAGGAAAGTGATCTGGGCTTCCCAGTGTTCTCCCAGGGAAGGGAAAAGCTATCAAGAGAGGAACGTATGAGCTCCGAAAATATAACCTAAGTGTGATGCTAATCTGTATTCTTATTCATTTTTGCAAGATTTAAGTAGGAGTTACAATAGTCATGTGACACCTGACGGAAACAAAGGGACATAGACCTACAGGCCAAATACACCTGGCCAAATTTTGCCTGTCAAGGTGTGCAAGGGAGATCAGGATTGCTGAGCCCTCCTGCCTTGGGAGAGCACATTTACAAGCCCTGCCAGAGCTCACATTGCTTGACGTAGACTCTGGAAGAATTGGGCCAAAGAAAGTCGAGGGCTTTCCTCCACCGGTAACCAAGCTCAAGGTTACCAGTTACTGTTCAAGCATATCTGTATCACTATGCATACAAACCCATCCCAGGGCAGCCTGCCTTGCAGGGGTGTGTAGAAGGAAGCGTAACTGCAGTGTTATGGCAAGGAAAATGCATGGAATTTCACTCTCTTGCTGAGTCCCTGCGGGGAGGATATTTCTCTCACTGCTCTGTTCCTCCTTGCTTTGCGGGTCTCATCTGTGAGCTCTGCAAAGTAAGAGCAGTCTATACAAGTATATAAATGACTGCCACAACATGAGTGTGCGCTTTGGCTGGGTGCTTTTGATCCTACCAGTGGAAGGAAGGAAGGAAGGAAGGAAGGAAGGAAGGAAGGAAGGAAGGAAGGAAGGAAGGAAGGAAGGAAGGAAGGAAGGAAGGAAGGAAGGAANGGAAGGAAGGAAGGAAGGAAGGAAGGAAGGAAGGAAGGAAGGAAGGAAGGAAGGAAGGAAGGAAGGAAGGAAGGAAGGAAGGAAAAATAACAACTTGCCCCCAAAATAGCTACAATCTAAGCTCACAGGTATATGTCTGTGCACTCCCAGCTGGACTGATCAATCCACATGCCAAGCGCAAATAACTGAGACAGATAAGAAGCAGCCACTGTGGAGCAGAGATTATAGAGCAGACACAGTGCTCAGGAGACCCTTAACCTGCTGAAGAATGAGAGACTTCTTGTTGCTTTTTACAGACACTGGTACTCAGATTGGAAAACTTGACGTGCAAGAGAAACCACAGTACCAGGAGCAACAGCAGAGCCTGCTGTGCTGCAGGAGTTTATACCGCAATAGCAAACAGTCCATGAGATCTATTGATTGGAAMTGGTTTCTGATGGGAAGTTAAGCCCATGTCTGCAGGGAATGTTGCAAATGCCAAGGATGAAACAGCAGGACAAGTCTCTGAAGTGGTTTGGTATTGGGAGCTGTGGTCTGGACCGTTTCAAAGATGTGTGCATAGGCACATGGTCCTGATGTGAGCACAGCAGTCTCTTGGGACCATTGAGCAGCTAGATGCATGTGGGCACTCACAGAAAAATGCTTCATTTTATTCACTGTGCCTGTGCTCAGGGCACGGCTTGGATACCAGTTCAAATTCTTGCATTCTTGGTAGGAATCTATCAAAGGGTAATTTTCACTGGAGATCTGATCGAAGGATGGGTCCTCCTCTGTTCCACATCCGCAGTTCCTGAGGACAGGGGCTGCCCTGATCTTCGTGTAAATCCCTGGTCATCCCTGGTCATAGGATGAGTAGTTTTCAGAAGCGCAGCACAGACCCATATCAGTTCCCATGAGACCTCCAGAGAGGTGGACCATGGATGCCCACAGGGACCATACATCCAACCTTTGCATAGCCCCAATCACATCACTGCGCTCAGAGGGATGCCACTCACCCATCCTTGCTTCTGCAGCCCTAATTCTAGCAGCAACCTAATGCACTGGAACAGCAGCCATGTGGTGAGAAGAGGCGTGGTTGTAAGTAGCATGGGCTCCTCACCCCACAGGATAACACKCAGCTGCTCTGGGGAGCATGCTGCCTAGCTGGTCAATAGAGACATCAGCATGGCTGTGAGGTTGTCACTGGGCCTCTCCACCTGAGAGAGAGATGGAGAGTGTTGAGGAGATATCAAAACTTCACCAGGTGGCTGCTGTGTGATAGCCCCAGGGCAGATGTAACATGCCTGTGAGTATGTTTTTGTGTAACTTCCCATAAATCCATATCTGACACACAAACCTTTGTGAACTGGTTTGCAATTAACCGAACACATCTGTATTTCTTTTTGCAACACCACCATCAGTAGGATATGTACATAGGTGTCTTTCACTTGCAAAGTCATGGGAAATGTGGTCAGAAGGGACAGATGATGGCCCAGGCTATATAACCCCTCATATAAACCCATCTGGATGTCCTGTAATGAGTCTGGCAGGTTGTGCTCAGCCAAGGAAACTAGCCCATCCTATCTGTATTAATCCCTAAAAGACGAATGCAATATAACCCTTGGAAACTTGTTCCTGGTAAAAATTATGTCTTATTTTGAGGAATTTATGATTAAAGTGAATAAAGAACAGCCACCTTTTCAAATATAAGCTGGAGGTAGGCCTTAATTTATTTCTTGTGATGCATTTGACCTTGTTCTGTTGTCTTTGCAAATCCAGATTTTTATCACATTGACATGTTTCTTAGGTTTACGTTACATTTCTAATAAATATCGAATGCCTTGTTGATTTCCTGTATCATATTTCATTAGTCTTCGGGAGGAGCGGGGTACCATTTTTATAAAAAACAGAAGTTTTAAAATAAGTTTCCAACATGAGACTTGTCTGTCCTCAGCGAGTGATAGCTCTCTAACAGTGCTGGCATTGTTAGAAGTGGCACGACCCACCTTTGCATGGACTTGGTTATCTTGGGATAAAGGTGCCTTGTGCTTGTATAACTACTTCCATGTGTGAAGAGGAATAGCTCCAAAACTATAAATCAAATTCACACTACGGCTTTTAGTGGCATAACTTTGACTGGGAAAAATCACACTGCTAATGGAGCCATGGCTGAAATGAGGAGAGAAAACCTGGGATGGWAGGGAAAATTCCTGGTATGGAAGCCATCTGTTCAGGCGTCCTAAGACACTTCAAAGCTGTGTACTGAAGGCTGCTGATGTGGTTTTGTCATTCCTTGCTTGGGAATCAGTACAGAGGGGARGTCTTCCTCAGAACTAGGACATTAGTGGGCAGTGGGAAAGCAACGCGTTCACCCAGKGTCATCACACCAGGATGGACAAAGGTGTCCAAGGCAGCTCTGTGGTGGTGTAGTTCCCTACAGAACCCGCTCAGCTCGAGAGCGGAGTGTCCGTGGGTTTCTCCCGCTACTGTATATCTTCATCATCATATTACAATAAGGAACTGAAAACTTTGTTATTCAAATATCCTCCACACGATGAACTGCATTACCCTCAGTGTTTTCAAGGATTCCTCTCATGGATATATCTCTCATTTCATTAACTCCGTTGCTTGTGATCGAATCCCTTTTTCTTTAATTGCTCTGCTCCAACCATCCCTGTTATTCTTCATAAAAGAGGCAGACAATAATCCTAATATCCTCCCATTTTTGTCGCTGTTGCTCAGCAAGAAGAGCCCTGAAACCGTTGCCCCTCACTCCCTGGGCCCAGCCAGCCGGTTGGAAATAATAATTACCTCCTATCGGTGCCGACGGTGTGTCTCCAGCTCCAGGTAGTTTGTTATTCTTGCTTTATCGCCTGCTGCAGAAGTAGGGCTGCAAGATTACTTAGCAAAGCTCTGTCGGGGTGTTTATCACTACAAGTCTGAAGAAACAGCGCTGGTAATGATTTCACTTTATTTTATTATTTTTTTAAATAAAGGTCTTATTTAGCCTCGGTGTTGCAAATGACAAACCTTTGTTGGGTTCATTTCATTGCAGAACAAGATTCTGGAGGTGCTGGTAGCTCAGAAGAGGCGGCAGCAGGAARGGAGGATAACGGCTGTGGATCAGGGTACGTCTCTGCTGCAGTGGCTGCTGCCACAGACCAGCACTCAGAGGCACAGGAGCTAACTAAGAGCGGGCCAGCAGGGTCGGGACGGTGGCTCCATAGGGCTCCTGATCCCGTGCAGGTACCGAGGACGTGGGCAGGCAGTGGGACCCCTCAGCGGTAGCTTCAGAGCTATAATTTTATGAATTGCCCTCACAACACATGACAGGCAGAAGGCAAAGGAACACTTTCAACCAATCTTACAATCAGCTTTACCTGCTCATCCCAAAGGTCTCTTCAGTTSGACATCTAGGAAAGACCACGAGCAGAGACCAGGAGAGGAATATGAGCGTAGGCCAGTAAACCTAATTGATATTTTCCCACAATAATTGTGCCTTGCATCTCAAGGTCTTTCTGCTGTAGAAAGGGTTTCTGGGGAGTACTCCACTACTTTTTGAACCCCCTACTTTTTMGCTCCCACAGCATTCTACACTAAAGAGATGCAGAGCTGAATTAGGTGCTTGTTTTGACCTTGCATCCACTAAATTCATTCGGTGCCCCCAATACTTATATGGAAAACTTTGCACTGCACTCACCCACCCTGCCACTCRGAATTTATTATCTTCCTTTCTTCCAGCTGTGGCTGTGAAATAATGTTGCTAAACCTCAACTGASGTAAAGATGCATTAATCACTGACTTGATTAATTACTGAAGGAGCATTTCCTCTCTGTGATACATGGAACCCCCCTCCAAACTTCTCAAATCTGAAGTACACTCAAGGAGTTCAATGTCACATCCATCATCCYCATGAACGTCACTCTTGACAGAGGCACATGTGGTGGCCCAGACCTTGTGGTGCTGACTGACTCAGATTCAAAGGTCTGCCTTCATGTTCAAGGTGTTTTAGCAATTCTGGCAGTATATCTCAGTTTGTTTTAAACATCTCTGTTTTAAATGCCTCTGTTTTATATCCAATACAAAACTGCAATTTCCCTGCCAGGTAAGTTTGGCAGGGATTGTTTCCCTTTCTCTCTAGTGTGAAGGGAAGGTAACCTGCCTTCTGGAGACTTCACCTATCTTATATTCTCTCAAGAGCCAAAGGTCTTTTGATTCTCCTGCCTATTCCTTCCAGGACAACATAGCTGTATTTTTTGGTCCTCAGGTCAAATATTTTTTCTGGCACAACCAAAGCACCCAGCAGGCATTCTGCAGACCTTGGTGACTAAACATCTGCTCCACACTCAGTTCTGAAAGTGGAGGAACCACTGCAAAGCCCACATTCCTGCAAGAAATGGCCAGAGATTGTGTGAGCATCCAGCACAATACCCTGTACTCACAAAGGCAACCTTGATGCAGTCATGGAGCACCAAAGCAGRTGGACACAGATTTAGCTTTTGGGGTCTGCATAGACATTAATCTCAGCACTGTCCTCAGATATATGGAAGAACTCATATAGGGATCAGGACCRCTCTGAGATATCCACCAGCTTGCAGTGGGTCCTGCACATCTTCCCWTTGCTGACATTGGCCTGGAATCTGKACTCTGATCCACTGCCCTCACATCCCTGTTTTCCCCTTCCTGAGAAGTGTGTTGGGCTGGGAAYTGTTCATCCATCTCCTCTGCAGCACAAGCCAGAGGATTTCAGTCTCCAGGATTACCAGACCAGGGCCATCCACTGACATAAAATTCACTTTAATAGAGGGGAGGAGGGTGATGGTGGTAATGCAACTGTCAGCATGATGCTTGCAGCCGCAGGGAAAGAGCTATGTCATGTCAYGGAGAGAATTCAGCTTTATCTCTGCTCTGACTTCATATAGCTTCTCCCTCCRTCCCCTGTGGGTTTCCAGCTTATCAGCTCCTCTGCCTGGCGAACAGCAGAGYAGTCTGGAGGGCAGGTGAGTGGGGAGGCAAAACAACACCCAAGCAGTGGAGCAGAAAGAAACCTCCGGCCAGGAGCTGCTGGGCTGGAGTAAAACTCCTTCAGGGATCGGCTCAGAACTGGATTTCCCCAGCTCATGCTGATGTTACAGAGCAATCTCAGCTCTCAGCTTTTTCTTTTTTTTTTTCTTTTTTCACTCTGTAGCTGCCCGACAAAGAGATGGGGATGCTGAGGACTTATGAAGTATCTAAGACAGGTTTTCATGCAGGAATCAGGTTCTTTGTTAGGTTAGGATGTGCCTTCTTCACTACAACRTGATGGAGTTTGTGAAGGGCCACACAGAAGTTAGGTGGACCTTTATGGGCCAAAAGCCTAGCTCGAAAGTCCTTGTTGGGTGCTGAAAACAGTGCAGATCCTGGAGTCTCCTCTGGTCTGTGATCCCTCTATWTTCTCCATGTACAATCTCGAGGTTGGAAAGAGTTGTACTGGAGCCAGAGGAGARGCCAAAATAGTTTTGGAGGATGGAATTCCACACACAAAAACCAGCTTGGGTAGTCATGCCATTTTTGTCTACGATCAGCACCAAACGAGCCACTGAATTTCAGCACAGCCCCAAAAAATAGACCACAACACTGAGACAAACACCCTCGTGCTAACTTTTGGGGCAGAGCGCTTGCCTTTCAGGGCAGCCGGTATCCAATTTCCAAGCTGGATTTCCCAGGCTCGTGGCTACTGGTGATCCATCAGCAACCGCTCTGAGAGCACAACCCAGAGATAGTGTCTGATACTACCAGACACAACTTGGATGCATCAAGCATTTCCCTGTCCCCAGGGCTGTTTGGAGATGCTGCGTCTCTCCAGCAGGGAGGAGGGAGGAGCAGAGYATTTCTAACCGGAGCCAAGAACGCTAATGGATACATTTCTTTTCCCAAGGCAGACAAATTATTTCTGCTCCCAGCTGACCCCTGGACCACAAAAAAACACCATAAAACAGCACGAGTGTGTAAAAAATAAACACAGACACGCATCAGCCTTCCGGATTCCCGTCCCCTGAGCCAGAGGAGCATGGGCCGCGGGCAGCMGGAATGTGCTGTTGTGTCGGGAGTCATCAGGATGGGAGCAGCATTTTATAAGCGGCCTCTGGACACAGAAGGAGGAGAGAGAAGAGCACATGTGATGACTCCTCCGATTGCAAAGGGGGGTAAATTTGAATCTCATTTGCATGTTTTGCAAGGATAGGGGCTGCTGTAACCACAGCAGAAATTGCTTGCTCTGCCTTTGCCTATCTGCTGTCCTGGCTCCCCTGATGAGTTTGTACTGAGTTCACCCTGCCCAGCCGGGAGCTCTGCAGACAAGATGCTGTGCAGAAGGCCACATTCATGCTGCAGGGTCTCAAGKACCTGCAGGTATGAGTGTGGTACAAGGAGGCTTTCTATATGCAGTCATTCAATATCTTCTTCCTCATCTTCAGAGGACGCWTAACTCTGAAACTCATATTGATTTAAACTGGGGTTTAAAAGAAGATAAGGAAGTTAGTTAGTCACTGATCCCATGCAGCCTAGGACTTAAGCCCCTAGCCACCTACCCGAGGCACCTTCTGAACACAGTTTGAGATATTTAAAGCATTGCACTTCTCGGTTAAATATGTGGAGTGCTAAAGGGCACGGGGCCTGCTGCAGAATCCAGACTRTTCTGCAGAAACCTCTCTCAGAGCAAGGAGCTAAGCTCAGGTTTATAAAGCATACTTGGAAGGAGCCCAGCGGCTCAAACCCCAGCGTTAGCAAAGCAGCTCTGAGTCGATTGCAAATAACAGGCTCTCACTGTCCAGCCGCAATGCAATTCCGCTGAGCTTTGGCATCAGGTAATTCTGGTGTCAGATATTTTCATGAGACCCTGCTTGACATTTTGGCCGGAAATTCTGTGGCATGTTTTGATATTCCATGACAGGCTGCGTTAACTGTGTGGATTTCCTTCGTTGCTTTGACTGACACAGCTATCCACTCAGGCAGAAAGAAGAGGCTCTGGATGAGCTTTTCCCCCTGCCTCCTCCTCCTTGCGTACAACGCAGCAGCCTATTGAAAGTGCATTGCTAGAGCTGAAAATCTACTGGGAGAAATAACCACYGTTCTGGAGCCTTCATGGCTGGATCCTCCCAGACAGACACATATGCAGTTTCCTAAGACAAGGCAGACACTGAATATGATCCTTTGGAGAGGGTTTTTCCAGAGGGGGCGGGTAGCTTTTGTTCCACTCCTGGCATTGCTTGTCTGGCCTTCACCAAGGGGAKTTTGTGCAGCTCCCAGCTCTCTGGCGCTGCCTCCTGCCTGGCCTGGATCTTGGTGCTAGCGCTGCAGCTCCGGAGATCTACCCTGTGGGAGGATTTTTCACTCACCAGACACAACGGGTAGTCTGACCGCCTCTTAGCTGGCCAGCACCATCTGGAGAGACCGTCTATGGCACAGGAGGTCCCATCCGCACCACGCACCATGTGTCAACTATTGACTCGCGTATCCAAAGCATTGAAGCTAAGATCGCTGCAAGAGATGATGACAAAAACCCAGGTCTTGAGCATTACTGCCACCTCACTACCAAGACCACTCTGCTCCAGGGCAGAAGAACGGCCCTTCTGACCGTAGCAGTAGCAGGTTGCAGCTACACGTCACGTCCAGTGCCAGCCACTGGAAATGGCAACACGAAGCAGAGCACCAGGGTTGCCTTGAGCTCTAGCAGCATCAGGCCTAGAGATCAAATAGCTGGAGTTCAAATGGCTGGAGAGCTCTTTCCCACGGGATGATGCTGTTGTCTGGGATTTATCACGTGTAGACCGTTCCCAGTAAGCTGAGAATGCTGAAGACATTCTGGAGCACAGGAGATAAAGAAACCCAAGACACAATCCAGGCTACTTATGCACCCGTGGGTGAAACTTTAAATCCCAGAGCATTTACACTCCTTATCCATTCCTGCACCAGGTCTATAACCAAAACAATCTCAGCATCCTGGTGGCCAGTTCAAGACAGGTTTGGTTCCACAACGGGAATCTGTGGATGCCCAGGGAGAAGGGACGGAAGCGCCGCCACGTGCTCCATGCTGATGGAAACCTTGGCAAAACGGTGAGCAGGGCAGCACTGGGTAATGGGGAGAGATAGGGGCAGAGCCCCCCAGGCGGGAAGCACTCCCGTCGGCTGCTGAGCAGGGTGGCAGGCAGCCGCAAGGAGGCATGGAAACACCAGGCGGGGAGGCTGCCAAGGAAGGCAGAGAGTCGCATTAAATCTTATTTGTCTTTAAACAAAGTGTTCTAATTGCTAACAAAGGGATTTCAAGCAAATTGTAGTAAAACTGAGTTATTCTGATCAATTACGCAGTCAAGCAAATTACGGAAGGAGCCTGAAATATTGCCAGATAGGAAAGAGGGAGAAAGAGGAGGAGGGGTTGCAGAGAGAGTGGGGGAGGTGGTAATATGAGGGAGGAAAATTTCTTGATGGCCTGATAAGGGGAATTATTAAGCATGGATTTGAGATGCAGGTTGTGCTAAATCTGAATACGAAATCAAGGGAAGAAATGGAAATTGTGTTTTAAGGTGGATGAAATCTGAGCAGAGGTAAATGGGAAAGAAATAAAAGAAAAATATACAAAGTATTAGAGAYAAATGCTGTATAGGCGTCTGCACGGATCACCGCTAACCACGGTGACCCGAAACCACAGCATGACCCAGAAAAGGACATTCCTGCAGTGAGGATGCTGGATGGGTGCTGAGCTGGCACCAAGCCCTTTTGCTGCCACAGACCTCCCATCTGACCCATGGCTTCYTCAAAGCACTTAGCAATGACCTGATCTTGTCTCTGTCTTGGTTGTAAAGGAGGAGAACCAGACCCGTGTCCATGTCTTAGCCTTGTCACGCCTCACCGGAGCTGTACACTTCTTTCACTGTTTTGCAGATTTAAACCAGGATTGGTCACCGTGTATCCATACAATGCCCAGAGCAACAGGCAGGGCTATCACATGAAATACAAGCCAAMCAAAACCATCATCTGGGAGGTACAAGTATGAAATCCCACCATGATRGATGACCACATGTGTTTTGGTTTAYGGAACATAGCAAATCTCTGGACAAACAAACTGACTAATCCCTATCCTGGAGGATCCCAGCGATGCTGCTGAGGTCTTCAGCCACTCATGAAATAGCTATTGAACTGCTGCAGCTTCCAGTCCATCACCTTTGGGCAAACTGCCCCCAGTTTCATCTTTCCATTCAATACAACGGGATCATTTTGCAGCAGATCGGCACTTGCCTCCTTGTGACAAGCATGGGTCCGGCAGCAGGGCTAAGGGGCACATCCTCTCTCTTCCTGCGTGAGACGTACAAGAACAACCTGTTCCACGCAGAGCTTATGGAAAAGAGCCTGCAGAAAAGGACTTGCTGCCTCTTTGCCTACCACAATCAGAAATATTCGGAGTTAGTCTGGGTTTACCCCCAGGGGTAGGAAACCCCAGGACAACACCCTTGTAYGGAGCACCTCTATAAAGTTGCAGAAGAGTTTGGAGAGCTGCACCCCAGAAAACAGAACTGTCTTTGGGATAATTACCATATGTAGTGCATAACCCCGCAGCTGATGGGGTTAATGGGTTATTGGCACAGAGTGCTGCAGAGAGGTGCTTTTAAGAGAGGAAGAAGAGAAAGACGAGAGATTATTTTTAATGGTKTTTATTTGCTGGAGAATTCCAGAGCTTGAGGACTTCTGCAGGACTGCAAGTTCTGAGCCCAAAGAGGAGATAAGGGAAAGGATTTAGGGCATTACTGAGCCGCTGGAGTTCATGTGTGTTATATTATTAATGTTCGCAGAGCACTTTGAAAATGAAAAGCACCGCGAGTGCTCTAAGTGCTGTATTTAGTGGGAGCTGCAGAAGAGGAACTTAAGTCTGAAAGAACTACCAGGCACAGAGCCCCTGCTCTGCTGAGAGCATCCCACAGTCAGAAGTATCCTGAAGTGGCCAGCAAGATGCTCAAAACCTGGCACGAGGAGGGCATCTGAACCAAGATGTGAGGAGGGCTACCATACCATGCACTAAGGAGGAAACCACTTAGCATTTTTAATATGGGGAAAAAAAATAATATCCTATTATCTGGTGCATTTCTCTGGGCCAGGACTGTTTGCTACAAGGCACTTGTTCTAGTGAGTCCTGGACAAACGACTTTCCTCACACTATTTGGGAGACTTTGTGACGGAGGGAAGATCCTGACCAGAGGAGAGCAAGGTAGAGCCTCAGGTAGGTCCAGCACTTCCGACCTGCACCGGCTGAGCCACATGATCTGAAGCATCAATAAGAGATGCCCATGGCTTGGAGTCAAGATTTGGGTTCTGGGCACTTCATCCTTTTCGATGCTGTTGCTTCAGTAGGGCCGTGGTTTCCAAATAGAACCAATATGAAGATGTTCATGACATCTTTAAGGTCTCAGCAGCTCCAGGACCTTCCCCCATCTGTGCGAGTTGATAAAGTAAAGCCAAGAGCATTTTTTTTTATAGTAAATCCATAAATACAGCTACAGTGTTCTCACTGACAGCCCTGGGGAGCTTTTTGAGCCATTTCTGCTGAAACAGAAAGACCTAAGGGCCAGCAGTGCCTGGGGATGGGTATTGACAGCGTACAACACAGTCCTCAGCCAGGACGTGCTCTTGCTCCCCCACTGCTTGCCACTCTGCAATGGGGAGGTGGCATGTTCCTCTTCTCAGCCTTTTTTGGGGATTTTGAGAAGATTTTCACTTGCACATCAGTCCTTCTAGTCCCTATGTCAGAGTCTTTTTCTTTTATTGTCCCCTGGCTTCCCTTTTTCCTCCTCAAATTAAAAACCTAAATCTGATGGAGAAGGGGGCATCAGCCAGGTCAGTGCATAACTGACCCATTGGCTCGATCCAGGTTTATGATCCTGTGTTGACCTTCACAATTTCAGTTCATGGAGGGTGGAGAGTTGGATCCCGTCACACTCTCAGTCACATCAGCAGCTCTAGCTGCAACTGCTGGGTGCCACTCTGTAAAAGTGGTACGTCGTGCTGATAAATGGGGATATTTCACCCACCACTCTCCTCTTCAGTATCTCGGATCCTAACGCTGTGGGGCAGCCATGCAAGGCACTATTGCTTCCCCCATCCCACAACATGACTAATGTTATGTGCACCCAAAACTGCGTCTTTGCCACCTGCACCCYACATGAGCTCCTATCTCATATTTATAGCCCACTATCACTACCAGATTTATGCTCTTCAAATATTTGTCAGCTGTTATCCCATCTCCCCTGCACATCATTTAACTGCGCCTGACGTATTTAAGCGCTTTAATCGTTCCTCATGAAGCAGTTCCCTCCTCCCCRGGGCCCCGGATCGTGCTTGCAGCTCTTCTTTGAGACAACCTCATCTCCTCACCGTTGCTCTGATAATACAGCAGCAGTCGGCGTGCACGGGCTGGGGCACAGGGGGGATCATCTCCCCGCTCAGCTCGGCCGCATCCTGCATCTCCTGAGAGCAGCTGAGCAGCTCTAAAGCCACCTCCTCCACACTGTCCACCACTTCATCCCCCCCTTCTAAATACYCACGTCCCAGATTATTTTGCAATTTGCCTGAGCCCAGGAGGGATTTTATTTTCTTTCCTTCCTGCCTTTCCAACCTCTCTGGTATCTTTTCCTGTTATTACCCAATCTGCGTTGGCATTCGCAGTGCCTCCCAGTTGAGGCARGAGAATGTAATTAACCAGCTGTTTACCTCTCCTTCCAGATCATTAATAAATATGTTAAATGAGACCGCCACCTTGCCGAGCAATGCACCACTCTAATGAGGCACGTAGCGCTCTCAACTTTTTGCCTTTTTCAACCCGGGCTGGTGCCAGCAAGACTCCAGCAGAGCAGACACCCTCTGCCCAGGCAGCTGAACTGAAATTAATTTCCCCTCACCCTGGCACGTGGGCACTCCTTTACATCAGCTGTCATGAACCTGAGCGTGAGACACCGAGGCAGATGGCTGAAGGAAGCGTCGGAGTCGTAGGTCAGCTCATTCGCCCCTACACGGGGTCACTGGGACCCGTCTGCACCAGCCACCACTCATGTCCTAGCAGGAGATGCATGGGAGGCCTGGCAAGGCATATGCATCTCCATAGGGCAGGCTAGCAGTCAAAGCAACTCAATTCATCTGAGTGAAGATTAAATACGCAGGAAATAGAGATATGCACAAAACCTCACTCTTCGATAGCCACTAGTCATGAGCTGCTGATCTGAGCAAAGGTATGGGGGGCTAGGTCCAATCTGAGGGGCTCGAATGGAAATGGACCTGAGCTGTCCCTTCGCAGCGCGTCACTCAGAGCTTTGGTGCAAACCATCATCTCCACTGTAGAGCAGGCAGTCCTGTCAGAAGGACCTTGCATCATCTGTGTGCACTAACTGCAGGAAGTCACAGCACTATGAAGACTGTGAGCATACCAAGGATTCAGAGTTAGAAGTGCAGCAGGTGGCAATGAGACAGGTCCTCATGGGCTTCATGGAGAACCTGAACCTGAGCAGGCATGAGCAATATACACTTCTCCAGTGGGCCTCGGGAGCAGCTTCCTTCTGAAGAGGTTTACGAAGGGGATGACTAGGACACTCTCCAAAAAGCATCATGAGAAGGCCCAGTTTGAGCAGTTGTACACAATGAACATCCATAATTTGTTTTCTCTCCATAACTGAGATCCTCAGAAGGTGGAACATCCCTTCCCAGGTGCCTAGCTTGGTCCGAAGTGCTGGAAAACACAGGACATCAATCCTTCCATTGCAAACGKTGCCTGTTTTAACTGCCTGCTGACATCAGACTTGTATTTTCCTCAGAATACAGAGCTAATTCCCTATTCATGAAACATTCCTACATCTTTGAGTCCATCCATTGGACTCAAAGCACCATTAAGCATCAGCATTATTCTTGAACACCTCATGCACCAAACATTATCATCACTAATCTGGGTGCAGCTAGAGGGGAAGGAGGGTGTTTCTAAAGCTMYCCTGTCCTTTCTTTGCTGAAAATAYATGTTTATCACAGAAGAAGAATTATAGAGAAGAGGAGCTCGAGGAAGACGTGCTAGAAATGCTGTCTGCTGATAAACTTTATCCCTTTAGCTTCTGAATTTCTCCCTAAACCTACCTGTGCCAGCAAGGGAGATTTTGGTGGGACAGAGGGAAAACATGCTTTTTTCCTTCTTTTTTTCCCTGAGGTGGTGAGGAGAGTTAAGTCTGTGTTGCCCAAGCTCCATAGGGACAGAGTGAGAAACTCACAGTTGGTTTAGGTAGAGGTGGTCCCTTAGTGCAGGGAAATCTCCAGAGATGCCCTGATGAAGCCCTTCAGCTCTCTGTCTACGTGGTGTCCACAAGCCAGTCCTCCCAGGACCAGGCAGGAGAGCAGCCGTTAGTGTTATCTGCTCTTGCTCATCGTTTTGCCGTTGCCTCGCTTGCTGGAGGGACTGTTMTCAGCAGCCCAAGAAGCACTGGGCTTCTGTTGCGCTTCCTTGTGAATGCCACCRTAAATTATGGAGATATATTCAAATATATCTAGAACACCTGTTTCTTCTTAAAGTAGTGCTGTCTTAGAGAAGGAAAAGGCTGCTCAATGGAAGGTTTTGATGCTTTGGAAATGTTCTGTTTCAGGAGAAGAAACAACTACATGGAGAACAGGGATGGAGTCTGGGGCAACTCATTTGCCTGGCAGGTACCAAGTGGCTGTGGAGATGCCAAGTGGCTGCGAAGGTCTGAAGTGACATTATCTGCCTGGGCATCAGGTCCCTGGCCCACCACCATCCTGTGGAAAGGCAAGTGGTGATGCCCTGGGAAAGGCCCCRGCCAACACAGCTGCTGGCCTCCCGTTGCACCACTACCACGGTGGCTGCATCTCCATAAAATACTTGACATCCACCAAGTGGCAAATACGGCTGAAGGACGCTTTGTTAGCATCCTATTTTGCAGTCTGGCTCTAATGAGGGTGAAGATGAAGAACACAAAAGCAGAGAGGCAGAAGCATCCAGGAAGGTTGGGAAAGCTCGGAGCGTGCTGCCTTAAGCTGGAGAAGCAGCCGAGCTGGAAAGTTCATCACCTGGATTATTACCACTCGTATATTTGATTTTATTGTGTAATTGCTGTCACTAATGATATGGGCASGGGTCAGGTTTACATCTCCTACCTCTGCCAGACTCAGCAGAGCAGGGCAGGGAGGGTTCCTCCAGCCTCCTCCAGCTCCCMGGGGTCACCTTGAGCAGGGAAACGGGTTTGCCAGGTTGTTTTCCTAATGGATAATTAACATTACAGGCAGTAAATGACCCAGGAGAGGAGAGAAGGCTGCAGGCTCCCAGACGGTCCCTCCGGGCCGCTGCGCAGCGGTTGGGGCAGTTTGATGACCTTGGCAGCCAGAGGGTCTTTCAAGTGACTTTTTCCTTCCTAATGCTTCGTGTGCTCCAAAGGTGCCYGGCAGATGCCAGGGACGTGTCTCAGCGCTTCCCCACCATCCTCGTTTAGAGACCAATTAGTGGGTGCCGGGTTTGTTTTGCAGCCAGCAAGTTAGTCACCCCAGTGATTTAACAACTGCAATTTTCATTTACAGTCCRCTTTGAACAGCCAGTTTTATACACGCACGTCAAAATAATGGTATAATCAACCTAGGAAAATCCATTAAAAGGGTGAGGATGCTCGAGACTTCAAGTGCACAGTTAGGAAACCCCAGGACTGAGATTACTGCTGAGATTGAATTCCTCAGTACATGGGTCATCTCTACACAGTTTGAGATGAGAGCAATTTTCGACTCRAAACGTTCTTACCAAAAGTCTCAGAATATTTTCGTCGGCGGGGGGAAGAGGTGAGGAGGGTTCCTTTTCTAAGGGAAAAATTATCAAATTTGTGAATGCAAAATTAATCAAAATTTGTTTGGATTAATAGAAATACTTGGAAATGCTWCATTCTAATCTTTTTGTGTTTTATTCATTTCAAAATCATTTATGTAAATTTGGGCTTTTTCCTTTCGGTTATATCTTAATCTCCAAAGATTAAGAAGGAGCAGCCATTTCAAAGCCACTAAGATTCTTTTTCCTCTTTTGGATAAGAGCAAAAGCTTTCCTCCATTTCCAAGTTCCTCTTTGCAGTTATTGCCTATATTAGGTAGTTTCTCAAGCTGGTTGCACCCTTATAATAAAATAAAAAAGATCTTTTATAAATCTGTTCCCTCTCTCTCTCCCCACAGGTTATTAAGAAGCCATTCTCAGCCAGTTATCACAACCAATGTTTAATCAGGTGTCCACAGACTGTTTGCTTCATGGGGCTGTGTGCACAGGATGGATGATATTCACTGAGTAAATAGCCAATATTTCTCTTCTCTCTTTTTTTTTTTTTTTTTT
>PTEX01000193.1:1009206-1076084 GCA_003342815.1 Eudromia elegans
TTTTTTTTTGGCTTATTGGTTAGTTTTTTCAAACCTTTCTTTGGGACCTTGTTCGCCCCTCGGATGAATGTTTTAACTCACAAAGTCATCGTCTTTTGTCCAGCACTCATGACCTGAGTCTGGACTCCAGCCTCACCACCAAGAAGCAAACACTGGATGTGTTTCCAACAGGAAAACTGGAAAGCACAGTCTGCATCCATGGGGCATCGCTGGCTTTTGGCAGCAGAGCTTTGAGGGCGCTTTGGTTAGCACAAATCAGCCCCAGGTTGKAAGTGATGGCTGCTGAGCACATGCCCTGGGTATGTGCCATGCGCATTGGTGCCCACGGTCACAGCCCCTTCACCCAGCTGCCTCGGTCCCATATCGATGCATCTTGGCCTGGTCCACCAGGGACATGCTCCATCACCARTGAGTCCCACGGCCGCTCTGGCCCCTTCCCCTTGTGTTTGCATTAATAAATACATTGACCTATTCAAGCCCTGCGGTGACCTCAGGGCTCTCCACTATTAACCTTTCTGCCTGCTGAGAATTGGCCCTTTTCTCCTTCCCTTCCCTCCCTGCCTTATCACAGTTTTAATCCATGCCTTGGCTTTTCCTCTCATCCTGTGGTTACCAAGTTTCCTTAATAGCCTCCTGTGAGGGACTTTATCAAAAGCCTTTTGAAAGCTTAAATAAATTATAGGCACGGCTGCACCATTCCCGTTATCCTGTTAACCCTTCTGGAGGATTCCTGGCCAAGGTTAGCAAGGCAGAGCCTCTGTGTCTGCTGGTGCCACAGCCCAGGAAGGCACCCACGCCAGCCCAGGAAGATTGAGATGGTGACAAATTTCCCTACCCCAGAACAGGAGAAAAAAACTGTATCTGTGAACTGAGAAATCCCCCATCGATCCTAAAAACATCAGTTCGCTGCTTGAGTTTGGAAGTTTTTGATTTCATTTCCCTTTTAATTTTGATTTGCAATTGTGACTATAAATTGACAAGTATTATGCGGCAAAGACATTTGCAAGCAAAGAGAAGATCCCTTTTCATTAAAAACTGCCAGCAGATATTGAAAGAGGACATTTCAACGGTTTTTAAAGTGTCTTTTTAGGAGTTRTTTTGAAGCAGAAGGATTCTAGTTGTGACGAATCCAGGTCTCCGGTGAAAATAGCAAAAGCCTTTTCAAGCAGCATGCCCCAGCCACACGACCCCTTCTTGCCACCGAGGCTTCGGCTCCACACAAACCACAGGGGAAGGAGACGCTGCTGCTCCCGGGAGGGGTGGTGGGCCCTGCTCCYAGGCATGGTGGTTGCAGCCTGCTCCCAAGACAGGGAGGTATCGAGTGCCATGCATTCACATGGGCGGTGGGAGGTCAAGCCTTTGCCATGTTCTCTTTGGAGTTGGTCATCCCCATGYCCTGCCTCTCCATGTAACCTCTCGGGCAACACGTGCTGGGGAGCGCTCCCTGCCAATGAGAGGTCTCTCTGCCCCAGCCTTTCCTGAAACGTGGCACCCGGCTTCCAAAGCCCTCCTGCAGAGTGAGCAGAGGACTCGCTCAGCTCCCGGAGGTCCCAGGCTCYCCCCACACCTCCCTGTCACTGCTGGACTCACCACCCTTCCCTTCTGCAGGGGTCGTGCAGGGGGTGTTGGACCCTCTGCGAAGCAGGATGCTCAAACGCAGCCACTCCTCACCTTCTGCTGCTTCCTGGCAGTTTTGGAAGTCATGCTCCATCCTTCAGGACTTCCTCTCATCTTCTTGCATTGCAAGCAGTGTCTAAATCAAGGCTGCTTAATCACATTTTTGCTGCTGTCTCCTGGATAATGTGTTGGCGATTGGCTCAGGAGGAAGCAAAGTGCTGGCTCCAGCTCTGCCAGACTGGTGAGATGCTACATGTACCCCTTACACAGTCACTACAGAGCTCTGCAGGTCACAACCAAGAGGTTAGAAGAGCTGGAAAGAAAAATACATGATCACCTGCAGGAGCGTCTGGGACTGCAGGGAAGCCCAGAAAATCTCCACGCAATCCAGAACTGCCCCAGAGCCCTGATTTGCTCTCCATCCTCCTACAAACCCTCTTCACGCCCACTTCATCCAGGCTTGGTGCTAGATACCCCCAAGCAGGTTGTCCTCCAGCCCACTCTGATCCATGCTCAGCTCTCCATGAGCCAGATGTCCCCCCAAGCCTTCATACGTGCRCCCGGTTTAGCAACGAGGCCCCGGGCACAAGGTTAGGGGCTCTCTCCGTTTGCATCCAGCACTGTGTGCCCTGGCGCTCGAGGAGTTCTGCCACGTGCTCACACCCTCGTGTCCCAGGTAGCGCGGGTGCGAATGCCTAATGCCTGCCTGATTATTATTCGCTTGGTATTCAACAGGCTGAAAAAACAGAAAGTCCTCTAGTTAGAGAGTGAGATAGGGCTGTTTAATTTCAGGCCATTATCTCCTGGTAATTGCTGGAAGGATTTMATTCTGTGCCAGGGCGATGGGAAAAAAAATCAATTTCACCCCCCACTTTATGGAAAAAAAAAAAAACAAAAAAAAACCCAGCCTGCTTTTATGCAAGGGGTCCAGGGCTTTCAGGCCATGGCTGGGAGCGAGAGCCACAACTGCTTTATCAAATTCACATTTCATTTCCAGCATGCACCCAAGCCGCATGTAAATTATAATGAGAAAAAGAGAAAAAAACAAAGAGATGGAGCTCAGGAGATGGGAAATGATAATGAAATCAAATGAACTCRGGGCCTTTGAAGACTAACGGAGCCACAGACAGACAGATATGTACATGGTGACAGAGACAAGTGAGACACGCATGAGGAGACAGCCAAAGAAACAGGCAGAGGGAGGGATAGAAAACAGGAGCTGTGCACTCACAACACGCACAGCCACGTACCGTGTGAGGGAGCTGGGGGGACCCCATGCAGCTTGTCACATCCTGTGTGTGCCCATCAGGTGTCCTCACTCCGGGACCACGTGCCTGGSAGACATGGAGATACCCCTGGCCAGATCCCAAGCAAATTGGTGCGTGCAGACCAAAGCCATGGGCTCTCCATCGAGGTCAAAACTGAGCCTGGGACACAGGGGCAGCCCCAGGGACCCTCCCACCAACCTGCCTGCCTGACTGAGGCCTGGACCTGGACCTGAGGAGCAGGAGCTCTCCTGCTGCTGGGTTTAAAGTGGCCCGAGACAGCCTTGCACTTGTGCTGAATGCTGATGCTGGGGCCATGTGCTGCCAACGAGAGCTCTGGCAGGGATTCCAGAGCGCTCCAGTGGAGGAGCCACAGGAGACGGTTTTGCTGCTCTTCATGCTACTGTTTAGCAGCCTTCCTCTGCAAAACCTTCCCCCCTCACCGCCAGGGCAGAGCCGAGCCCTGGGAATGTCATCCCTCCAGGCCCACGTGGACAGCGGTCCATTGAAGAGAAGAAAGGACCCCTCCACTTTGAGCAGACTTTGGAGACCCAGCCCCAGGGTCTCCCACGCACCCAGGGAACGATTCAGGTCCTGCTCTGCGCTCCTTCTTTCCTACCTACAGCCCCACATCCTGCATCCCTAGAGAGGAAGGGCTTGTTCCTCTTGCACCAGCAGGGCCAGCAAGRCTCCAAGTGTTTATTTTCCTTGATGTTTAGAACCCTTTGATTCCTGAGCTCGTGTTGCTGGAGGTGCAGAGAGGTCCCTGCAAGCACTCAGGCTCCGTCTCTAGCCTCAACCACCTCATCACTCAGGTCCTGCACCCACAGGTTGCCTTCAAACCACGGTCACTCCTTCACAAGGCAGCAGCTGGCCCTGGCAAAAGACTCCCTAGGTCAGCAAAGCACCCACCGCCCAGGTCAGTTCCTCCAGCAGTTTATTCCCCATGGTCTGGATTGTTCCCAGGCAGAAAGAGAAAGAGAAGGAAGGAAAGACAAGCCTGAGGCTTCACAAATCCCCACTACCTTAACCACAATCTCTTGAGAAGAGCGTGGCAGCTCCCAGCATGGCGAAATCCCACAGTATGGCCAAGCCGTGGCTTTCCCGTCAACTTCCAGCAAACTGGGGGAACACCTGTGCCTGCTCGGATGACTTCTGAGTTACATGCGATGAATCACAACTCATTACAAATTGTTAATGACTAATTTAGTTATGGATAATTACTGTAATCAGAGGAATGGCTAATGACAAATGCCGCTGGGCAGAGAGCAGGGTGCTGGGAGCCATGAGGGCACAAAACCCCTCCAAGAGACATTGCGGCTGGCACAGGACAGGCGGCAGCATCCCAAAGGATAGTCCGGGACAGGCGGCTGCATCCCAGCATCCCAAAGGATCAGGGCTGCCCTTCGGGGCTCCAGCAGCCTCAAACCTGGAATTTTCACACCATTGCAAACTGAGGAAAAAAAAATCTGCACTTTGCACTCGGGCATAAATGACTCTGGGCCAGGGGGAAACGGAGCTTGGAGCAGTTTTCAGGAGAGCGCTACCGCAATCCCAATGTAGGGCAGACCATGCCCTGCATGAGGTCTCTGATGAGCTGCTCTGYGGACCCCATGAGCAGCACAGTGATGTTAACAGAGTCTAAAGTTGTGCAAAAGAATAATTTGGAAATCCTTCAAAACTTACTAAATTCACTTGGCTCTAAAGAAACCAATGCAGGAAAAGCAGAAAGAGGGGAAAAAAAAAAAAAAGGAAGAAGCCAGAGATTGATTCTTACCTCATATCATTAAAAAATAAATTGCTGTAGCGCTATAACATAAAGTAAGAATCAATCTTATTTTTTAACACCAGAAATAACCTAATGAAATACAAGATTGATTCTGAATATGGGCTTCTTGGTGGAGCCCCTGTGGGAATTGATTACAAAATTGAATGTCTCAGAGCTGATAAGATGAATTTGGAATAAATCTTACTTTTAACTACTCCCTTTTTATGCTCATAAAAAAAAGAGGAAAGATTGATTCCAATCAAAACTTCTTCTAAAAAGTGGGACAGTTTCGATTTGCCGAGGCAGTTTTTCAACGGAASAGCGCTGAACTTCAGAGCCAATCTCACCCCTAGCTACGCATTCCCTGGGGAGGAAAAATACCAGGCACAATATTTCTGATTTACAGCTCAAAATGAGACAGTAATGATCATAATAATCAGGACAAGAAGGAGAGAGAACCTCCTCAAGCGGATGCAGCTCTCTCAAGCGGTGATGCCTCTGCTTTGGGAAGCGAAGGTGCAGACACCTCTCCCCTGCTGGCAGCACCTCCTGCTCTGCTGGCTCTGATACCGGCCTGGGGATGCTGCAGCAGAGCTGCCCAGGAGCCCCGTCCGCTCCCCAGCTTCTCCATCCTCGCACCTCTCCCTACACTCCTCCCATTGAGGACTAGGCACCCTAGGAGCCTCCTGCAGTCTCCCTTTCCAGCCCACACGGCGTTTTGTCCCATAGCTGCTTCCCTCCCTGCCRTGTGCACAGGCCCCTTTTGCAGCTTGCCCCTCTCACCCAAGCACTGCCCTCCCGCTTACATTCCTCCCTCTAGCTGATCCCCTGGACCTTCAGGACAGACACTGGACGTTGTTGCCATCTCAGTGCACCGAGCCCTTCAGGCTTCACCTCTAGAGTGACGGCGATCACTTCCATCCTCTCATTCTAATTGCACTTCATGTCTCTGCTCCCATAGGCAACAGCATCAGTCTTATCAAAAGATGAGGCAAAGTGTTCCTTCATTTAGTCTTTTCTCCYCCTCTGTATTGTCTTTAATCACTCCTCATCTCTGTTTTGCAAATGGCAGTTCCAAGACTCTTTGGTTAGGTAGTTTCTTCTCATCTGCAGCTTATATTTATTCATAGCCTATTCATGCATATTTGTCCTTGTGACGATATTTTATTCCAGCTTCAGCAGATCTTCCTTGCACCTGGGCATCTCTGCAAGACTTTGGTTTGTTCCCATGTCTTMTATCAAAGGTTCTACAACAGAGCAGACTTTCAGAAACATTTATTTTCTTTGGAACATATATATTTTTTCACTCTCCTAAAGAAACATATTATTCTGCTATTTGACCTGTGTCTGCTCAGCAGTTGCTAAAGATGATGTGAAGACCTCCCTTCCCTCCCTCCCTCCCTTTCTGCCTCCCTCCCTCCCTCCCTCTCTTCTTCCTTCCTTCCTTCCTTCCTTCCTTCCTTCCTTCCTTCCTTCCTAATAAGAAACATTATCCAGAAGAACTTCTGCATTAATCAGAGTAATTATTTACCAAAAAAAAAAAAAGAAAAACTTGGAGATGGTAGAAAAGTGACCAGTTTTGCTGTGGTAGCAGAATCACAAAATCTGGCCATGCTGCCTTTTCTGTAAGCACTCGGCCCAGACTGCTTGGCCGTGGTCCTGCCCCTGCATGGGAGCCTCACTCAGGTCACTCCTTCCATTGCCAGCGTCCTACGTGCTCCTGGTGAAGGACCGTGGTCGCTACMTCCCCCCAGACCCAAATGCCGACCCAGGTGAGCGGGGGACCCTCTCACCTGCCCACGAGACACACTGTCACCAACACACGGGCTGCTGGAGGGGAAGCGGGCACAGCGCAGCACTGCCAGATGTGTTCCCTGCTGTTGTCCCGCGCTTGGACACACAGGGAAACAGARGGATCTTCAGATGCCTGCGTGATGCCCTGGTATGGGGAGCAGTGGAGGAGCCCTGGGCATGGTGCTGAAGCCCACACCACCTCTGAGGCTGCAGGACATCCTTGTTCTCCGCTCTCTGGCATCAGGCTGCGGTTCCAGAGGACCTGAATTCAGCAATGAGGGCCCTCCAGTTTCCTGCAGCCACGGAGGCATCTAGTTGCTGGCGATGAAGAATTATTTTATTCTTTTACCCCAGCGAAATCTGGTCTGCATTATAAATAACAAAAAGCTCTCCCAAACCCACTGTGTTTAAATAATGTTACAGATCTGACTGAAAGCATCGAAAGCAAATTCCAAGCTCTAATGAAGAAAGATTGTCTGGCATGGGAATAATAATAAGCTTGGTGCACATATGTATGCATGCATATATGTATAGAGGGAGAACTTCATCTGAAGAGCCTGTAACTAACCAAGTATCTCAGCTTGGTCGGGATGCACAACAGAGAAGAGCTCTTGGTTCACCTCTTTCAGCTCGGCAGAGGYAGCCACCAAGAAAAGGGGTTGTCCAGGGTCGGTGTGACAGCCAGCAGGGACAGGGAAGGGCAGGCTGCCTCCCAGCCCATCTTTGCCCCAGTTGCTGCCGCATCCTGCTCCATCGCAGATGTGCTGGTCTGAGTGCAGAGACTGTTCAGTTGCCATGAGATGAAGGGGACACTCACCAGCGAGGGCTTGAGGCCTTTGTGTCACTGCAGAGGAAGGACATAGGAGGAGACACTGTGTCTGGTGGGCCGTTCGATGTGCTCTGCATGCAGAGAGCTGCCTTCGCTCCAGGCATCAGGCAAAGGAAAGTTGTTATCTCTGTTAGCCCCAGAAGAGGTCAAAGACAAGGAGATGGTAAGAGACCATGTAGTGGAATGACCCTGCACAGGTCCTGSGCCTGAGCCGCCTGGAGCACTCCTCGTCCCGCAGGGCTGCTGCAAGGTTGTCCTGCCATGCTACGGACAGTTTGCTCAGCAGCCTCTCCTCTGCCTTAGGTGAAGATGCYGTGAGCCCTCCCCGGGGAACCCGTTCAGCAGTTTCTGTCATAAGCCTCCCTTTATCATGCTTAACAGACCCTTCTCTCCCTTCCCATGCATGTCCTTCAGATGCCAGTGTGCTGGTGGGAGCTGAAGGGAGAAAGAAAAGAACGTCTTCTCCTTCCTGCCCTTGCAGATATTTGCAAGAGCAGCAAGAGCAGGAGGAGYGGAGCTGATGAACCACATGCTGCAGGAGCAGCAATTGCAGGAGCAGCAATTAACAGGTGCTCAGACAATACAGTGAGCGTGAGCTGGGTGCTGGCAAGGCCAGGGATACTGGACATCAGGGAAACCTCTCAGCCAAGGTTAGCCCTGCAAAAGTCATTCCCAAAGGATGCACCCAGGAAGCCAGATGCTAATGTTCACTGCAGAGCCTGCTCCAGACCAAACGGGGGAGAGCTGGGCAGTTTGGAGCCATCTCTCTTGTGTCCCGGGGACAGTCCTTCCTCGCCTCACTGAGCTGGGCTCTCCTGGCAGTCCCTGCTCATCTGAGGACACCTTGCAGGAGCAAACCTGGGCAGATAACTAAACAGGCAGACAGATATGTTCTTGCAGTCACCTCAGTCTGTTCCCAAGGCCCCCATGGCCCTGTTAATCACCTGGGCTTGCTTACGCTGTGCAATTTGCATGGTAATTATATTTAACAAGAACAGCAATAAAGAAAATAGAAAGTGTAATGTTGTTATCAAGGCATAATTATTCCTGAACAATTCAGTGATTACAGTTTGCTGGGGTTGGAACTAATTGTCACCAACCCTCCCCGGTGCGCCATGCTCCCCCTCGCTTCCACAGCTGCTCCAGCAACAGCTCCCGGGTGCCTCCAGCCTTCGGCTTCTGGACCCTTCCAGGCACCAAGAGCAGTTAGACACCCAGATGTGCTGCTTTGGAGCAACCTGGGTTTGCACCAGCTGAACAAACCCTTGGAAATGCAAAGGACAGTACAACTTTCTAGCTCCACAAGGTCTCTGCCACATGTAGGGAGGGTCCAGGGCTCTGCATTGTGCCCAAGTTCCATCCAGGAAGCCTTGAGCGAGCCGTGGTGGGGCAGACAGGGATGGTTTCTGTGAGAGACGGGTGCGAGTAGTTGCTCAGAMGTCCCCATCCGGACAGGGTGAGTGGAAGAACCAGCACGTCCCCGGGAGCGCCGGCTGCCCGGTCTGCAGCTCTCCACCCTGGTGGAGCGAGGTCTGGTGTCTCCCACCACGCAGGGCCTGGTGGGCTAATGTGGGCCACCTCCTCAGGGCTCTCCCTCTGCGACGTTGTCCGTGTGCTGGGGTGGGAGCCGCCTGTGAGGGTCCTCCTGCCTCAGCCAGCCCGGCTTTCCCTTCRCTCACACATTTCATCCGCAGCCAGTGCCGAGGTCGGGCTGCAAGGGAAGGCAGCTCTTCTCCAGCTYAGGCAATAGATCCTACCACACTATTCTGCACTCATCATTCCAGTCCCAGGAAAGACCTGTAGGGCTGGGATTTAATGTCTGCTACAAGTCTGCGGAGGCTTCATGTCCGGGGCTCTGAGTCCAGCTCAGCTCTAAGCACTTKTAGCTGTTTCCAGGGCCTCTCAGAAATCACTTGATCCTCTGAGATCCATGATATTTATCTTCCTTGCGGATATCAGCAGCTCTCTGAAAACATCAGGCAAGCAGCTCCCTGCAGGCAGCACGCTTTGTGAATCACAGAGCACAGCAATGCTCAAGTGCTTGATGGTGCCTAAACTGAATCACTCAGGAGGCTGCTAACGAAGGAAGATTCAGGATGCAAAGGCAGGAAGGGTGGCGAGATGCTGTCTGGAAATTGTAGGGGTGAGAAGAACGTGGTTTTAGGAGGAAATGCGTGAAGAGGCAAGCTTGGGAATTGCCCTGGTCCATGAACAGGCTGAACTCTCAAAACCTCAGGCTAGAAAAATCATGCGGGAAATAGGCAGGTGAGGGTGATTTTCCTTCTCCCCTACCCTTCCGAAAGGCAAACACAGCAGTGTGCTGTTCCGCAGTCCGGGGGCAGCTGCTCCAGGGAGGACTCAAGTCAGATACGCCGTACTGAGGATCCATCCCCTCACAGCACCCAAATCTACCCCAGCGCCGTGGCAAGCTGCACCCCCTGCCCGTGCTGAGACCCCCCCCAGGAGAACCTTCCTCAGAGGATGGTCCCCAGAACTCTGCGCCCTTGCAAGGGGCAGGCTCCTGTCCACAGAGCCCGCACGGAGCAGACAGGGGAAGCGTTTCAGCACTGCAACACCCTGGTCCTCGCCCCACTGCAGGTTTGACCTGGGCTGGGAGACCCGGAGTCCCCTCCTCCAGCCCTGGCCTTCTAACCCCTTGTTGAATCAGGGCCAGGTTCTTAAGTGTCTCAGTGGATTAGAACCGGTTTAAGAGCTGCACCGGGTAGCGCTCAGAACCCTCAAACTGCAGTTTGCGTCACTTCACCAAGGAGCATCCCCAAAAGCTTGGCAGAATCCTTTGGAGAAAACAAGGGGGAATAACAAAATGCTTATCTGTGCCAAGCCTGAAAATTAATAGAGGAAATCAAAATTAATTAATAGACTCAATCCTCTTGGAAAAGATAGTCGCCTTCTTGGCTGCTCGTCTCCGTGCGATGCCACAGAGGCAGCCCGGCTTTTTCCACAGCCAAGGAAAGGCGGGTGGGAGCAGGGCAGGGAAGCGCCAGGCTCCAAGGGATGCAAGCATGGGAGCTTGGAGGGATGGGAGCTCTGCGTGCGAGGGGAGCCGCCGCGGCAGGCGGGCTGGGGAGCGCCTGCAGCAGGTATGAGACACCCTTGAAGCAATTAAAAGGCTGACATCTTCTCCCTTTAATGAAAACTATGCAGCTGGAGACACGGTGAGTATTAAGAGCAGTTGTTGCCCCGCTGCTTGGCTTGGGTCTGGATTAGATTTGTGTAAGGATGGAATATGAGCCTGGCTAAGTATTCCTTTCCACAAACATTTGGCTTTAAAGAAAAAAAAAAGCCCAAATGTGGAGTTTATCACATTCAGGCCCAAATAAATTTCACTGACTACAAAGTGCAGCAAAAGGGAAGGGGAGAGCGAAGCATGGGGCAGCAGGGAGCACAAGGTGCAATGGGTGCAGAGCTGGAGCAGAGGGGAGGGAACCAGGAGCTCCCGATGCCACCAATGGCTCCACGTGGCCATTTCATGCCCAGGTACCCCACGTGTGCCAGTACAGTCCTGCATTACCATGCCACAAGCCCCATGCATTGCTTCTCTCCCTCCGGATGCCGCAGCTCTTTGCAGGAGAGATGTCCAGCTCTTACAAAGCCTTGTAGCACCTCAGGGACAATAAATCCAGAAGAATCCCCTAAAACAGTGTGCTCCTGTCCTCTAAATGCTGCTTCARCTACTGTGAATGAGGCTGTGATCTGTGGAGTTTCCAGGAGCTTCCCTGCAGCAGTGGCAGTTTTCCYACGGCCTCATGCYAAGAAGGGTCCCCTCTTTCCAGGGSGCTGMAGGGACTAAAATGGTCTCAAAATTGCTCTTAACATAGGTATGGGATCTCCTCTTGTCACCTACAATGCTGTAAAAAATGCCCCTGGGCAGCAGAGGATGAAGTTTCCTGYGCCTCATCCATGACAGCAGCGAGTCTGCCCATGCTCGTCTCCATCCTCTCCACCAGTCGGGCCCAGGAAAGCCTCATGAAGSCCCTGGGCAGCCCTAGGGCAGCTGAGGTGGTTTCTAGGACTGGGGTAATATTCCTTTTTTTTTTTTCAGGAGTCAACCAAAACTATCTGCAGATTCGTGCCAAGGAAAGTCATATTTTGGAGGCTCAAGTTTCCATTCCGCAGGGATACTCTGAAATCCCTTTTGCCTGGATGTGCTCTGGGCAACTAGCAACTAGCAGGAGAAAAGCCCATGAGGAAGGAAACAGAGGAAATGGCAGTATTTCTTTGAATGTCAAGCACGGAATGTCTCCCCGAAACTGCAAACCTGCTCGTGTGTCCCTGGTCCCAGCTGCCTTGAACAGGTGCCAGGGGGATGAGCACCCTCCAGGGAGGAAATTCAGGGATGGCTCCTCAGCGTTCCCAGACTCCCAGAGTTCCTCTTTCCACTGCGGAAMGAAACCGAGGCGGCATTTTTCCCTCCAAACTGGAATTCTGAGTCGCTCCAGTCATCRCAGTCGGATAAAATCAGAATGTTTGGTCCTGATTTTAATTACCCATTACTATTGAATTATTTTATATACATTACCGTATATTATGCACAAGCATTCTGATGTTCTGACCACTTCCTCCCTTTTTCTTTCTGTGAGAATGGAGTTTCCTCACAGCCCGTGCATTTCCACAAGCTGTTTTGCTTTCAACAGTTTGGCATTTTCTACAGAAGAAAAAAATAAAAAGAAAGAAAGAATRAAGAAAAAAAGATTCCKTCTGAAAACCAGCTGCACTTGCAAATGCTGCGGGAGGGGAGTCATTCATTCAAAATGCAATTTCCACTGGATCCCTTTCCTTGGCTTTAGTTGCTACGAGGTTGAAAATCCAGCCTTGCTTTGAAGCGGTACTAGGGGGCTCTGCATTAATTGTTTCCCAGCGACTCCAGATCAGTTACAAAATCCTACAAAGGAATTGCATTTTTCTTCCTCGCTACTCATTCCGCAGCCTTTAGCAGAGGGGTCAGGAGCGGAGGGTTTTTTTCCCTCCCTAGGCAATACCGCGAGCGCCGGGGGCTGATGCATCCTTCCTGACATCCCATGGTCRAGTTTTGGAGGTGGCTGCAGGAATTTGCATGGCGCAGCCCCACAGCAAGTCCCTAGAGCCGTGACAAAACCCAGCGATCAGCCTTCGGCCTCGCGGCTCCCGGAGTCATCGCCAAAGCAGGCATGGGACCCCAGAGGGGAGATGCTCGTGCCCCTTCCCTGCAGCAGCCGTGGATGCTGAGAGCTCAAACAAGAAGTTTGCAGCACCGACCTATATTTTTAGGGGTGGAGGGGAGAAAAGGAGCATTGTTGACAACTGAGCAAAAGAGATCTTTTCCCTGRGAAATTATCTATTATTTAAAAATTTCTGTTGGAATAGAAAGCTTTATTTTTTATGAGAAAAAAAAWAAAAGATAWTTTTACCAAGGMGTGTTCTTCCAAAGTAAGTACAGGCTGYCCCCTGTTCCCTCCATTTTTCATCTGGGGGAAAAAAAAAATAACAATTTGCAAGAAGAGGGAAACGCCCGCCAAAAATGTGGACGCTTTTGAAGCAAACGGGTGCAAACCCGGCCTTGCAGGCAGCAGTGCCGGCRGCTCGGGGCCGCAGCAAGGGGCAGAGCCACCAGGAAAGGGCTGCTGGGCCCCTCCGCAGCCGTTGGAGCTGCGCCCGCCCGTGCGCCAGCAGCGCTTGATGGATCGTTACGGTTGTGTTTGCTGTATTACTAATTTAGCACCTCATTCCCTTTGAGCACTGTACAAATTACACTCATTGTTTATGCGTTTGTGTCACTCCTCGTATGTTAAAAGAGCTTTATGGGCAGTAATTAATCCAAGGGAGYGCTCTCCCGAGGTGATATATATCCCTGCGCTGCTCAAAGCGGGGAAACTGAGGCACGGTGCCACAGGTGGGAAGTGCCTGGAGCTGTTTCAAGCCTGGGCGTCTCACTGTCTTGCCATGGGCACCTGGGCATTAGCATGGGCCAGCAAGCTCCGATCGACAGAGCAAAGCCCAGAGAAAAGATGAGGCTTCCAAATGGGGAAGCGGCAGCGGGAGCTGGAAAAACCTTTGGGAACAAAGATCCTCTTTCTATGCAAATGTCCCTCGGAAATCCAAGTGGGAGYGGGCGAGGAGAGCGCATCAGGCAGCGGTGACGTCAGCAGCTTTGCCTCTTCCCGGCTCTTTTTCCCCGCGAGCTCCCRGTGGCTCCGGCAGATGTTGGCTCATCAGATACGCTGATGATCATGCCCAGGGGGAAGGAAACTCAAAGCGACACAGTTTAACCCAAATGAAATAATAACACTTTCCAATCTCCTCCCCAGCTTTGGTTTCTAAAGCGGATATAGGAGCGCGGGAGATAATGAASAGCAACATCAAGAGGGTGAGAGAGGATTTGGAGGCCTGTTCTGAAGAATCCAGGGTTAGGTGGAAAAATTTTCAACCTATTAAAAATGTATTGTCAGGAAACTCTCTGACGGGATTAATTAATAACAAGCCTTTGAGATCCTCTTCTCAAGGGTACCCACGGACCCAGTGGGTGTGAGGAGGAAGCATCTTTTCTTTTTTCCACCAAAAAAAGCTCCCAGAAAGGAGACASGATGCAAAAAAACTCTCGAGTTCGGGCACCTCCTGTGCCCTGGGCCAGCCCGGCTGTCTCCGCACTGTGGGATGGCAAGTTCCCACTCCACGATGGGAAGAATGGGATACCCAAGCACAAATCCCGGCCACTCTGCAGCCCAGTGAGCCTGGTAGCGGCTCCATGGGATGCATCCTGGATGCATCTAGCCGGGCTTGGCAAAGCCCCACAGCGTCTTCCACAACTGGGGCGTTGGGAATCACAGCTGGACCAGAGGCGGGAACGGAGGAGGAGGGCAGCACACCGGGCTGTTGGGAGAGGGGAGAGGCAACGGGGCCAGCAGGAAGGGGGACACCTAAACCAGTGGCAGGGAAACRTGAGACGCGGTGGGTCTGGAGAGACGCGGCTCCTGCCACATTCGTAGCCGGCCTGGGGAGGGCTGTGGAGTGGGGAAGGAAACAGGAGCGGGCTCAGGGGACACGGCCGGGGCCTGGCGTTCTGCAGGCTTGGGCTCCCACATCACAAGTGCCAAGAAGGCGCCCGGGAGCTGCCTTAACGGGCACCAGGGCCCGGGAGAGCCGCTCCAGCACCCCGGGAAGGACACGCGGAGCCGGGGAWGCCCAGGGCCCTGCAGGGAAGAGAGGGCAGGAGGGAGCCGGGCTGCCCTCCCCGCTCCTCCCTAAAGGCTGGAGCTGGGGGACCCTGCCTGGTGGGGATGGGGKGCTGCTGGAGGCAGCTCTAAATTTACGGGCTGGAAAATCCCAGCCCCGTAGGTCACATCCTGAGCTCCGCTTGGCTCAGCACCGCTTAGGCTGAAGCCCTGCAGAGCACGGGGAAGGGGGCGGTGTGATCTGACCTGCCTTTCAGGGAGCATCTCGAYGGCTCTGTCCCAGTGACCACCGGACAGTTCCAGGAGCAGGAGGATGCATGGGAAGAGCCACAGTCCAACAGCCAGATTCACTTCAAGATGCTCCTTGATCCTCTCATTGTATGTGRGGTGACACAGGACCAGGTCAACGAATGCAGGGGAGCACGTGGTGAGAGGATGGGCAAGATCCCTGCTCTGTGCAGGAGACATGAGGAGCCCCTGGGTATGCCGAGGCCAGGGTCCCGTACGGCCCCCTCTCTGCTCCAGCACCTACTGCACCTTGAGACTTGGCATCTTCAGAAAAGGGGTTTCGTGGCTTGGCCACAGGGCAGAGCTGGAAGAGAGAGGTGAGAAAGAGGCAGAGAACTTGTCATCCAGCTGCAATGACCTACACTAATAGCAGAGGCAAGATGGGGGGATGCTCCACCGGSGAAATTGCTTTGGGTCAAAATGATGTATTTCTTGCTCCAGCTCGAAACCACAGATCTTCCCATTTTAATCCCTTCTTAGGCTTTATCTTCCAGAATATAAAGTGGCTCTCATGCCTTGGACCATTACAATATGCGTCCAGAAGAGGCAATTCAGAGGACACTGTCTCCACGGAGGCCATTTAACCCTTTCCCCACCAGCTCTTCCTGCCCATGCAGTTTCTTTTTGCTTGCAAACTGCTCCCGGTGTGGACAGAGTCACCTCGCTCTATCCCCCTAACCCAGACCAGTGGCAGCCACACGGGCRCTGCATGAGAACCAGCTTGCAGAGATGGGAGAGCAAAGCCTGGCAAGAAGAGGGCAAGACTGGGAGCCACGGTGCTCTCTGTGCACAAGGACGACCCGGCTGCATTTGCTGCAGGGAGCTCATTAGGCGCCAGCGAGGGGCTAACGACGTGCAGAGAGGCCCTGTCATCTCCATAGGGCTGGCGAGTTAGGATGGTGGCACGTGGCCTGTCCTGACACGGCCGTTGCGGGGATTAGTTAGGAAATCCTTGTGGTGCATCTGGCGATGGGACGCACGACGCGTTCGTTATCAGTCAGGTGGGCTGCAGGGGATGGACGCTGGTCATCCCGGCCCCGTGCAGGCGGACGCGAGCTCCTGGCGGTGCGGCACCGGCAGGAACGCAGCAGTGGGTGCCCCGGGGCTTTGCACCCACAACGGTGCTTTGGGGGTGCTGAGCAAGAGGGCACATGAGCACCCAGCACCCAGCACTGCTGCCCCTGCTCCAGAGCATCCGCTCTGACCCACCAAGCCGGAGCGGCAGGAAAAGGAGCCCTCTGCTCCCATCTACGGGGAGCAAGGAGAAGTACGGCCRGGGACAGGGCCCCACGCACCCCTGTGGTGGTCGGGGCAGACGGGGATGGCGGGGGCAGCAGCACCGCAGCGAGTGGCAGGGTCCTGCCCCGTGTCACCAACGCACCAGGGTGAGGGACAGCTCCCACTGTGCACGTCAGGGCGTCCCCTCCACGTCCGCACCGCGCCGGGCGCGCACGAGGGCGGATGGAGGAGGTGCGAGCGTGGCCAGCCGTGGGCCTGGGGAGCAGCGCAGCACGTGCTGAGCACGGACAGGCCCTGGCACCCACATCAGGCCGCAGCCAGGGGATGTTCCCCCCTAGAGGAACCTGGCGGGCTCCAGGGGCAGCATCCCGCAGCTTACAAAACCCTACGTGGGGCTGCACATGGGGAGAGCCCCATGGACACGTGCCCTCGGACGCATCCGTTTGCAAATACACGTTTTGCCAAAGATTTTACATAACCTCTGCGGAGCAGCAGAGACAAAGGTTTGCGCAGCAAAAAGAACATTGTTCCATTTTTCCGTCTAGGATATATCTGGAAGCGGACCTCAAACTCCTTAGATGCAGATGGTAAGTCACAGTTATTGAAACATGCTGTTAAAAACCGTGATTTTTCTAAAAGCAGCCAGTCTCTGTGGGGCCGAGCCTGCTGCAGCAGGRCCCGGCTGCTCAGGGTGGTTTCTCATGTCCTGCTCCACAACCGGCTTTAGAAACAGCCAATTCATCTCAGCACTAATTTGTGTGCACATGGCTATGGCTTGCTTGCCCCGAATCCCGGCGCAGGTAAAACCCCAGGGCTGGATATTTGCAGAAAGCAAATAAGAGGAGGGCACAGCCCAGACCAAGCAAATTCATTCTTCTAGACAAGCAAATAGTCAGGGGACTTTTTTTTCCCCCTGTGTTTGCTCATTCTATTTCAATGATTTTGAACATGTGGAAGGGCATATTAGTACTTCAAAATAGCTCCTTCTAGCTAGGGCTTTCTGTCCCTCCTCCTCTCCTCTCCTCTCCTCTCCTCTCCTCTCTCCTCTCTCCTCTTTCTTTTACCTCTCCTCTCTTCTCCTGTTCCGTTACTTTATTTTTCTTCCTTTCTTCCTGCCTTCCTTCTCACTTTCTTTCCGTTCTTCCCTTTTCTTCCCACTTGATCCCCATCTCTCTCTCTCCTTCATTCTTTTCTATTAAGATCCTTCCCTTATTTCCCTCCTTTCTTTTCCTTCTTCCCTGTCTTTCTCTACTTTCTCTTCCCTCTTTCCCAAACCTGCCCGTGCCCCACACAAGGCTCAGGGCGCATGAGGAGGAGCCATGCAGGGGCAACCTGCACCTCCATGGGGCAGGGACAGCCTTTCCCTGGGCCCGTCCACATCTGTAGCTGCTGTTGGCCCCACTGACACCCCCCCCCGAAAGGGCCCCACACGGAGCCACCGAATTGGGAGTTAATTTGAGTTCGAGCTGACAAAGTCCAGGCACGTCCCCCCTGCGCAGGCAGGAAACGGCCAATGTGCAGGGAGGGCAGCGGAGAGGGGAAACGCTTTTACTTTTCCCTCCTCGCAATTCGGCTCATAAAAAAAWATATAAATATAGGGTTGAATAAAATAACACCCTGGGCTGACTTTCTGCTCTGTCCCCAGACACCGAGAGCAGCAGGGCTGAGCCYCAGCGTCCTTTCTCCCCAGCCCAATGCGGACACCTCCGTCCCCTCCTCTCTGCCGAAATCTCCCTTGGCTTTTCCACCTTGCCCCCAGCTGCCTCCCTGGCATTTCTCTCTCAAAGACAGCACTTCCAGCTGATGTTGATCTCTCCTCCTCCGCACAGCGTTCTCAAGCGCAGGCAGGGCAGCTGGAATAAAATTAGCATTATTTAACATCACCCGCCACCAAAGGCACTTGACAGGCGCACRGGAACAAGGGTGCGGGCTCCAGGTTGGGCTAAAGCTCCGAAACGYTCCCTTGCGGTGCTGAAACGCGGGAGGAAGCGAGCGGAGACCCGGCAGCACCTTCTCAGGGGCGCTGCAAAGCCAGAGACACCCATCCCGGACCCTCCCGTGGCCAGCGGGAGCTGCAGAGCCCATCCAAGCTGCCCAACTCGCTCGTCCCTTTGCTTCCGCGCAGCCCCGTCCCAAGGGGCGCGCAGCACGGCGGCGGCGGGAGCGGGACGGGAGCCTCAGCAATTGCATCACCGCCTGTAAATACCACGGCGCCGCCGTGGCATTTCGCTGTTTAAATGTCTCCCGCTCGCAGGATGACATTGTCTGCAGGCGGGAGGGCGGCGCGGGGCGCGCACGGCTCAGCGCAGCGAAACCACGGGAGCTTCCCGCTTCCCAGCATCTCCGGCAGCGGCGGGAAGGGCTGGGACTCAGCGGCTTTTGCGGGATGGGCAGACGCAGAAAGTTGGGTCCGGGCTGGGCACGGGGCATCAGTGACACTGCAATGGCATCGGAGCTCTGGCTTCGGCACCCTGTTTTCCCTTCTGCAAGGGAGCTGCAGCGCTGTTTTGGCAGCTATCATAGCAGCACTGGGGACTGCAATTAGGAAAGGGTCTATCCAGGGGAGAGAGCAGTGGAAGGAAGATCCTTTCTTATTATTTTGTGTGGGAAAACTGTAATTATTACCCCTTTAACCTGTCTGCGAAAGGAATTAATAATGTCCAGCTTCACAGCTGTCAGGGCCCTGATTAATTGGGCTCCCTGCACTGAAACCTCATCTGTTTGTCTTGTGTGGATGTGCAAATTGAAAACACAACACAATAAATCTTCCARGGCACCCCGCACCTCCCGGGTTATCGGACGCCCCCTTCCTGGCCCTGTCGCAGGCAGGGATGGGAAGGGTCCTGATGCTGCCTTGCAGTYGCCTTGGAGGGTGACCTGGGCCATCTCCTCGCTGTCCTGGGGGCACCATCCGCATCCCGCTGCCTCCTCCCCRTGCTGGGCAGAGCCRCATGGAGGGAAGAAGCTGCAGGAGCAGTGATGCCATCGGGGCGTTCGYCTTCCTGTGGGATTCGACACCCCGTTACAGAGGAGGGCACTGCACGTGTGTGCCCGTAACCCCCCACGGRTGCTTCGGGGTACGTAGCAAGGGGGGATGTTGTGGGGATTCGWGGACGGTGTCTTGCTCTGGATAACAGCATTTGCCTCGGATAACTCTTAGGCCCCCAATCATCCCTCCCAAAGGAGAGAGCGTGTCCTGAGGACAGCGGCTCGTTGTACAGGCTCTGGTGAACCAGGGGCCTCAATCCAAGTCCAGCTTGCRCCAGGACCACTGGAAGGCTGCGGGGCTCTTGTGGCCTGCAGAACACCATGGGACAAGCTTGACACTGCTCCATGCGCTCTAAGTAGACGTGGTAAAGGACACGGGGAACCCCCTACATCATAACCCAAGGGCCTTGCTGTGCCGGGCAGGGTCTGGGCATGGCAAGGAGMCGAGGGAAGTCATTCCTGTGCTGGATCAGGATGGGATCCCCTCAGAAAAGAGCAGGGAAGGCAGCGCTCTAATTAAATACCTCCTCTCTCTTGCGTCGTCGGATGCTCGCAGAATGAGAAACGAGTGGAAAGCTAGCAGGAACCCCGTGTTTACAGTTCCTCAGCCTGTAATGTGTAGTGTTTTCTCAGTGTGCCTTCAGGAGACCGCAAAAGAGACAAGCGTCCAGCGGGGACAAACTGCATRAAAAAAAAAAAAAAAAGGTACAAAACAAGTTTTTAGGCAAAAATGCTGGGGAGAGGGCAAGTGCGGTGACCACCACTAGCCACGACCTGAARCCAAACCCATGGGGCCGGCTCGGAGGGAGATGTATGAGGTAACCCAGATGAAGAGCACTCTGCTACCACTGTCCCAAGGGAGCAGCTGGGGAGCCGGGAGGGGCTGCTGGAGCCGCTGCAGGACCACGGGAGGGCTGGGACCCAGGAGCCGCCCCCCATCCCAGCCTCAGCCCCGGCACCTTGAAGGAAACCCTCCCCGCCTCCTCCGCGTGCGCTGATCCGCCGGGACTGCGCTGCGGAGAGACCATTAAATCCATTTTCTGTAGCTGAATAATTTTAATTTTCTAGTCAGTTACGTTTCTGGGTCTCGCTTCTTGTCGCGCTGGCTCTTAATTGCCTTTCCCGGCTCGCAGCGCTCCCTCGGCACGCTCTCCCCACCTACGCCTCGTTCCTCCTGCTCCCCGTCCTCCCGCCTGCCCTTGCGGCCCCCGTCCTGTCTCTAAATCACCCCAAAAGGGGCAATGAGCCACCGCGTGCTGAGGCACCATCCTCAAATATCAACGCGGGCATCTCCAGGTCCTTGCAGAACTGTTCCTGAAAAGCAGGTTGGCGGGCGGCATGCTCTGCTTCTGCATTGGCCTCATTGCCCAACCTCTGAGTAAAGAAGTAAATGAAAGGAGAAAAGAAAAGCCAAGCGAAGCGACGCAGTGCTCAGAAGAGGGCTGGTCCAGCAGCCGGCCCCTAAGCAAGGGCTGGTTTCCACCCGCTCCCGGCGCACGCGGGAGCTCCCACACTGCATCCTTCCAGCCTACGTGGCCAAGAAGAGGGATCCGCAGCCAGTCTGAGCGTTATTGGCTCCGTCCCCCTAGTTCCAGCTTCCTCTCCCCAGCTGAGAGGGCTTATCCTGCCCAGCCTCCCAATCCCAGGGCCCTCGCGGCGTGTGAGGAGCGGAGCTCCCACCAGCGCATCCCTGAAATTCAGCCAGCATCACTTAAACGTCCCAGGCAGGGCTGATGCTCATTGCTTTTATTACCAGGGTAACCTGCCCCCTGRTTCCAAGAGACCTCCTGCAGGGTCACCTGCTATCACCACAAGAGGAGCTTAAGCTGCAGGACGCGTTGCCGCATTGCGGGGATGCACGGGTGCCGCGTTTCCTCCGGTGTGCATGTGAGCTCCTAAGTGCCCGTGTTCCCCAGAAACCAGTAGGCACAGTGTATGGAAGCAGGAGGATCCATGCGGAGAAACTGCCTCTCATTGGCCTGGCTRTAGGTAAGGAATTCTCTCTCCGGGCTCCTCGCTGCTTCCTGGGKTTTTTTGCGTCCCAGGCGCTGGTTKCTCTGCMRGAGCTGGAGCTTGGGGTTGGCATGGGGCAGGGGCAGCCTGCTCTCCTTGCAAGAGATGCTCTGCTCTGCTTGGCAAGACGTATCCCAAARCACCCAGATGAGTCAGAGGACTGGATCCCACCAGGGCAGGGGMTCACGGCCTGCAAAGAAACATGAGGTACGAAAAAAGCAAGAAACAGGAGAGAGCTTCCCATAGACTCAAATCCAAAGGAGCCTGAATTCCCCCTTTCGGCAAGGGATTGGACCCTTACGAAGCCAATGCTCTTGGTATTCTTCCCTGAGAGGCACCAGCGTTTCCGCGGGAAGGCCACGCTGGCTTCGGGGCCGCTTTAGTATCYACCAGCCGCTCTGCTCCGCCGCAGGCGCCCTGCGCTGCAGCGCCCGGKCCGGGACACGGCGCCGACGGGGCCGCGCTGCGGCTCTCCAGGGCTCCCATCCCACCGCCGGTGCTAGCGCGTCCCGGGGGGCGAGCTGCCCTTTCCGCCAAACCATCACACCGCCGACTCGCGCCAGGTCAGTGATCCGTCCTAAAGCCCAGATCCCTTCCTGCCGTCCCGCCACCTCTCCGGGCTCCTCTGCCCACGCGTTCACGCATCGTTTATCCCTCCRCACGCAGCAGCCCCTGCTCKCCSCGCTAYATCCCGCCCGCTGGCTCCAGACRCTCTCCGCTTCATCCCCGTCATTTYGGATTCAGAGGCCATCCTCCCGAGTTCCCGCAGCACCCTCATTAACRCACAGCCTCGCACTTATTTAGCAGATGCTGATATCAAAATGCATACGATTGCTTCCAGTTAGCAAAGAATTGTATCTCTTTAGCCAGCAGGAATCTTTTTTTTTTTTTTTTTTTAAAAAAAACCTTCAATTGCTATCACTTACTTACACTGATAAAAATCCAGAATAATAACTACCGACTCCAGCACAGATACTTCAAATTTATACCTGTAAATCTGAGAGCAGATTCAGGCTGCTGCTTGTCTGGCACCCAGCAGTCGGTCGCAACATCAGTCTACGAAATGCCCACAATAGATGGAGCTGTTTTATTCTCTGTCTCCGGTGAGAGATAGCTGTTCTTTCTTCTTTCTCTCTTTTTTTTTCCCCCTCCATCTAAGCTGTTTGCAGAAATGATCTCAGAAGCAAAAAACAAAACAACAGGGAAAAAAAAAAAAAAACAGGAAGGAAAAATCAGAAAAAGCAGCGAGTTCTGGAGATGCCACTTGGTAAATCGCAATCAGCCACCGCTCAGAAAAATGAGGCTGGCGAGAGAGTTGAGCTCAGTCTGGCTGCGCTTGATGAGATAACACATGCTATAGGGCATATATTTCATGTCGCAACAGCTAGCTTTTAAGGGTATTCTTTATTAATACGGAGATTTTCATAGTAAACATGCCAGCAGTGCCAGGGAGACGAATCTCTCGGGGCCAGAGYGCCTGCGGAGCTGGGGATGCGTGCAGGCGGAGGGAGGCTCTGCTGCAGCTGCGGCCGCACAGCTGGAGCCTTGGTCCCAGAGCTGCCCCATCTGGGGCCGTTTCATCATCCTCCTCTCGGAGTCTGGCTTGGCCAGCCTTGCTGAGCATCCTCTGCCTCGCGTGGGAAGAACTGCTCCAAAACCCGGTTCCTCCCAGATTTATCCAGCAATCCGCAATTCTTGTAGCAGAAAAGACACCCTGCTCACACCGAGAATATCTCAGACTTATGAGGAATTTTCTTACCCACTTTCACCTGCTTCAGGTTTGTCCATCCTTGCTATAGCTGTGGACAAGCCCATGACACTTGCACCCACTTCTGTCTTGCAGGTTGCTGCTCATGCAATCCGTGGCAGAGGAGAGATTCTTACTGGAAATAGGGTTAATCAGGCAGATGAAGGAAGGTGATCGAGAAGGAGCAGGTAGAAGCCAGAGAAAGCAAGAGGACCAGCTCATCGAGGGCAGGGATTACGGGAGCTCAGAGTGTGGCTTGGCCATGCAGGATGCTCAGGAGAGGGGCTGGGATCTGCTAGGGTCCTAGGGCAGGGGACACAGAGTGTGGAGCCAGTGCTGGTGGCCTCCATGTGACAACACGTCATCTTCCCCTTGTCCCACGGTGCAGCAAGAGCCTCAGAGTTTACATCGGCCCTTGGGACGCGGATGCCTTGGCCAGGGAGCCCCAGCTCTGCAGGCCAGGCCGGAGGGACACGGGCAGAGCTGTCACCGCTTGCACCGTGGCAGGTCACATCCCCACGTGCCCGTGTCTCTTCTCTGCACGCTGCTCAGGCCTCCCCCCTCCCGTGCTTCTTCTCTTCCCTTTCCAACAGTGCCCTAGCACCAGGGGGAGGAGGTCCCCSCAAACATGCATGCGAGAGAGCTCTTTTCATTCCGCATTGAAAAGGGGAAGAAGAAAAGCTAGAGCGAACCTGTCTCGCACGTAATCCACTGCACAAATGCCAGCTCCCAGCAATCGATAGCAAACGCTCCCGGAGGGCTGTTTTCATTTCATAATATTTATTGGGTTGCTTTATTGTCAGAATCATTACAGTTCAATGTACTGCATGGATTTTGTGCCAGCTGCGCTTAGTTGGTCTTGTTTTTAGCACTCTGCATGGCTTGCAGGCGGTCGTGGTTCCACCAGGGCTGGGACTGCTCTTAGCATGGGCACCTCTCTGGGTGGTGGGGACGAGTTATTGCCCTTCCCTGGGGAGCCGGGATGGACCCYGGCTCGTCTGGCCAGCTGCTCGCTCCCGGGACAAGGCGGGTGTGCCCCGCATCTGCCACAAGAGAGCCGTGATCTCGKTTGGATCACATCGCTGCTACATGCAAAGGGATCTGCAGGGACCTGGCCATGCACGCACTGCCCTGGACACCCCGTCTCCCTCTCTGCTCCTCAGGGCTGCTTGGGGCGGGCAGGGAAATAGGAAGAGGCAGATGGGTCCCTTTGTGTCCCCAGCCACCCCTGAGACACATCCCTCCTGGGCTGGACCCAGCACGGATGCCCAGAGGAGCAGAGAGACRAGCAGGAGGTGCCGAGGTGGGAAGGGAAGGAGGCGATTCCGGAGGAGCAAGGACATCACTCCTGCAGCAGGAGTCAAACATGCACGCTCTAGGGAAAAAAAATCATAACTTCCAGCTACGAACGGAGCCTCCAGCACTAACTCCTGGGCATGGAGCAAACCCTGGGAGCCRCTGAGGTTCGTCACAGCCAGCAGCCAAGAGCACGGCAAGGACGCTCGCCCAGTGGCAGGTTCGTCCCCATGTGTCCCCTGGGGCTGTGTGCAGCCTCTCCCCTCCCCACCACCACCTGCAGTCAGGTCTTCAGGGCTGTCATAGCCCTTGTGTGCTAGGGCTTCTGCTGCCGTGTGAGCTATTCGCTCGCATCTCGCTTTACTTTTTTTTGTTTTTCAATTACCGCCTGCACGCTGCCTTCCCAATCGCCCGGCAGGCCTTGCCTTACCTGCCTGCTGAGCATAATTTGCTTTTAATGTACGGCTCTGGCAAACTTTCCTCTCCCTCTCTCTTCATTTTTTGTTTTTATTAAATAAAGCGATGATTATTTTTCCTATTCATATTCATAATTACTTCTTCACCTGACAGCATCTCTGCAGAGTGGAAGGGGCTGAGCAAGGCATCCTTAGAGGGGCAGCACGTCCCTGCACYCGTGATTAACCCCTTCTGCATCCCCCAAGACCAGCAAGGCACCCAAGGGTGAGCAGCTCCAAGGGCACGTCCAGTTGGTGGGTGGTGAGTGCAGCCCCATGATCCCTGAGTGATGCTCTACTCATAGCTGGGAAGCACCCAGGGCAGACACATCTGACTGGGGTGCCAGCAAAGCCATGTTGGCAAGAAGCACAAAAAGGTCTCTGGAGACAGCCAGGGCTCTTGGGTCCTCCCCCAACATGCTGGGGAGACACTTGCAGAAGAAGAGAAAAAGGCTGTGAACAGGGCTCCTAGTCCTGCTTTGGTCACCAAATTACTTGAGGTTAAGGTAACTCATGCTCAGTTTTTTCTCTGTAAASCCAAGAAAAATGCAAGGGACAAAATTCTCTTAAAGCAGAAGTTTTTCAGCCACTGGACAAGGAAAGGCCTGGCGAGTCCTGCAACAGAGTGAACATGATGCTGTCCAGGCATCTGTGCAGTGCCATAAACGAAAAGGCAAATAAAATCATGCAGACAGTTCCGAAGGAGATGGACTCCAGGCAGGGAAGCAGGTGTCTGAGGCTGCAGGCTGACACGAGGTCCGGCTGCTTGTTCAGGTGTGTGCGTTTGCACTGGGTGACTGACTGTGGRCCGGGTGACGAGACGCACACAGCTGCTGCTCCAACGGGCAACATCACGTTCCTGCAAGCCTTTCCTCATGCAGGATGCTCGGCATCTGAGGAGGTGTTCAGCATATTTCCGAGGTCTGATTTACGGCACTTCATCTTGCGTCGTTACGGCTTCCAATGGTGCTAACCACTGCCTTGTAATTTTGAGCCGGCACATGCTGCAGTGCTCAGAGAGGAGGGGCAGCACTGAAACAGGCAGAAGGAGGTGTAACGTCTGCAGGATTTGGGCTCTTCACCCATTTCCAGACCTCTCTCGGATCAGGATGCTGGACYTGGCTCTTTCCTCCCTCCTACGCTGTACCAGGCACTATCCAGCACCCCCCGGCCCTGCTCTGAGAGACAGAGAGCAAATCACTGCTCTCATTTTGCATGCACGGGAACGGTGGCAGAGGAGAGATTAAGTAAGTCACCCAAGGTCGTGCAGGGAGTCAGCAGGAGCCTGAGAAAAGGGGACAGTCCCAAGGGGGGAGCATGCCGCAGGAGCACCATAGGCCTGTTGCCGTGTGGCTGCAGCAGAGTTTGCTCCATACTGGACAAGGMGGATGCAGGAGCATGCGGAGCTGCTCATTTTTAATAGGAGAAGTCWTTTGCCTTCATCCTTTGGGCCGACCCTTGTGCCAGTGACACCGCATGCTTGGGGGCTCGGTGGTGCCTTTAATTACTGGTTARTTCATTTGACTCCTTGGGCTTGATTGTTTCACTGTCTTTTAGGCCATTCAGACCCAATCCGAACCCCAGGAGCCGCGGCAGGGCTGAGAGTCTCCAGCTGCGCAATCCCATGGGATGGTTCCCCTGTTCCCACAGAGCCTCAACCCGGCCAGGCATGGGTCTAACCCACTGTTTAAAACGGCTGACAATAACTTCCACCTATTCCCCTGCACTGATTCCTGGGCTATGCTCTTTGCATGGCTGGAAAACCTCCCCGAACACCGTCCCTAAATCTTCCAAGCCGAGCGCCTGGGATTGTTTTCATCCTGTGCCCGGTAGAGGTGAGATCTGTCTATTACAGCTCCGTTTTATGTGTCTGGAGGCCTCTCTCGTCCCCTCACTGCTTCCTCCTGCTCTGGATTAAGTTGTCTTTATTCTTGCAATCTTCCTTCCTAGGCCAAGGCTTTTTTCACCCTTTAAAGACTTACGGAGGTCTCTGGAACTGGGACAGTTCTAATGTTCAAGGGAAAAGGGGCTGCTGCCGGTTTTGTCGCCTCTTTAAATAAAACCTAGAGGAAGAACTCAAAGAAGAAAGTGCTAGGGAGAAGAGGGGGGAGAGGGAGCTGGCAGCTCTATGGCTTTGGCCAGACTTATTTCCCAAAGACTCYAGCTCTAGRRGTRGAGGGGACRGTGACGTGGAGGTGGAGGGTGACACTTTAGCCACMCTGTCCTGCAGAGCTGCTCTGACCATGGCTGGGGAAATGCTGGTCACAKCTCCCTTGTGTAAAGCATGAACMCCCCGAGGGAGCCCTTAGCAAAACGCTGCTCTAGATGCTCAACAGACCCAAAACTGGTGCAGAGAMCACAGCAAGGAGCCATCAGAGGGAGCTGAAGGGTGGGGGTTCCCACTGGGGTACTTGTTCTTTGCACTGTTGACTCTCAGGTCTCTGCCACTGCTCGATGCTTCCAGGAGGCTGGTGCAGAGCGGAGCGGGCGCCAGGATRTCTGGGAGCGAAGTCTAACTTCTGGCATCCTTTCTTTTGCAGCAAAACCTCAGCTWCTGCCAGAGCCATCCCGAAATGCTAGAACTGTCATTAGCGTGATTAAACTTTTAATGAGATGAGATRGAGTGCATGGACCAGTCAGCAGGCTGCACTAGGCACCCTGGGATATGTTTGGGTCTCTYCTAAAAGAGGCAAATCTTTTTCTTTCCCTCCACCTCGCTACCCTCACTACGGCCCCCAAAGGAAATTGGAGCAGACTGAAATTTGTCCTGTGTGCATTTACTTCCACTCAAAGCTTCCTGGAGGTGATGAAAATGTGTCTAGTTACATAATGTCTGCATTTTTCATGTTTGGGTTCCTGTTTTTATCTGTGGAGATAACTTACCTCCTGTTTGAGGATATTGAAATCACRGCGGCATTCCTGTGTGGGTCAGGCCTGGAGCCTGGCTGGCTCTCATTCGGGCCCCTAGACCCATAGAGACGCTGGAAGCTCTAAACATGGATGAGCAGGGGGTAGCCCATTTGACTCAAAGGCACAAGGCTGGGGTCTCACACCTGCACGACACTTGGATGTTTTGCTGGGAATCTTTAGATGGGCATTTCTCAGCGTGTTCTCCATGAGCTCTGGGGGACATGTGGGCATCTTGCAGAGGTCCAGAAGACAGAGCAAGGCACTGMCCAGGGGGCTTTAATGCACTAGAGCACTGCCTCTCTGCTGGGTAATGTCTGGAGACCCCCAGAGCAAACTAAAGACCTGGTTGTGCTGTCGGCGTGGSAAAGGAGTGTTCGACCATTCAGACTGGCTGATGGCAACAGCAAGGCGTGGGACGTGAGCCACAAGCTGGAAGCAGAGGGGAACATTCCGAGGGGCTTCTGGAAGATGTGGCTTTCCCAGGAGGGCTACAGAGGCTCTGGCTGTCCCTTCTTTTCTCCCTGGTGCCTCCTACTTACGTGGGGATGCTGGAAATGGTGGGAGTCGTGAAAATGCCCCCAGCTGCAGAGCAGCTGGATCTGGACAGCACGTGGCTGCACCAGCACAGAGGAGCTTTTCCTCCTGCGGCTGGAGGGGCTGTGGTGGGAAATGTGCCCTTCCCTGTTCACAGCCATGGATGGGGCCTCCGCACGTTCACGCGGCTGCCTTCAAGAGCTGTTTGGTTGAAGACTKGGAGACCTATGGGCCTGGCACAAGGCTCGGAGCCCCAGCAGGCAAGGCGATGCCCTGTTTCTTGCTGCAGTTGTCGAGCCCTCTCTCCGTCTGTCCGCCTTGCCCTCCACTGAAGTATTTCCTTGCAAGGTTTCCATGTGAAGCCAGGCCAGTCCAGAGGGAAATGGGCCAGGCCTCAGAGGACCTGGCTGGGCACCCAGCTATGCATCAGCTGAGCCCAGGACCCTTGGTGGGGACCACGGTGGGGCCCAGCCTTTTGCAAGCTGGGGTCTCTGCCCAGGGCCATAGGSACTCCCAGGAGGGCAGCTTGTCTAAGGGCTGCTAATGCAAGAAGGGTAAGAAACCCCAAACCCATSTTTGTCTTATCCTCCCATGCCAGGCAGGAGGGAGTCTCAATTTTCCAGTCCTCCAAGCAGAGCTGGATGTTGCCAAAGCCAGGGGTGCCTTAGCAGCACACCCTGTTGTGAAGGTTTTCATGACACCGCCTCAGCACCGATGCTCTGAAAATACACGGCCAGAGTCGATGGCGCCAGACTTTGCAGACTGACGGGCTGCCATTCCCGATGGCTAATTAATTAACATTTGCATATGAGGTGAAAATCAGCTGGCTACAGCTGCCAGCAGAAACCAGGCAGCTGACAAACACTAAATGTCACACCACAAAACCCTCTTGGTTCCTCCGCTCAATCCAATGCAGTTGTTTTAGGTCACCAAAACATCTCATTGGCAGGAGATGTTTCCGAAGCAGCCACTAATCCATGTGAGCTCCTAAAGTCTTGCAGGGAAAATATCTCCTGTCCTACCTAGAACAATCTGAGATTTCAGGAATGATTGCTTTCTCAAACTGAATAATGCAAAATCTTTGTGTTTTCTGGCAAACTGACAGTTGCAAGGCAAGAGGAAGGCCACTGATGTAGCTTGGTTCCATCATTTTGTGTAGTTTCATGCTAGTCTCATTTTCTTGTTTGTTTGTTTAAACTTACTCCAATTTTTAGACAGGCCCATTTTGATTCATCTGCAGCTTTCTGGCTTGAAAACACCTTGGCAGACAGTTTGGCTTTATAGTTATTGTTAGTCACTTTTACCCCCAAAAAAATCTAAGCTGAGAAGTTCTCTTTTTTTTTTTTTTTTTTTTTTGGAACTGACTCTGTTCTGCAAATAGTTTTGGTTTTGTAGAACCAGCATTCTGGACAAACACACTGTTTAAAGCTCCAGATATGTGGCGCATAAGCGTATCCTTGTCCGTGGACGCATGCATATTTTTGTGTCTTCACTTGATTGTGCTCATTGCAGGCAAGAAAGTGAGGATTTGATATCAATTGGTTGCACAAAACAATCTGGGAAGCTTTTCTTTTGGCTCAGTTGTCCTGCTAAATATCCCCCGCTTTCACCACCACGGCTCAGGCCTTCTCCTGGCTCGTGGTCACAGTCTGGGGAGTGTTGAACCCCCTGAGACCCTCCAAAGGGGCTCCTTTCCCAGCCACAACCCAGAGCGCTGGTCACATTCCCCACCCCACGTATGAGGCGTGATCAGCGTGGGGTTTTTGGAGAAGGAGCTCCTTGGCTAATACCATGGTCATTAAAATCGGTGGAGAAACGAGGATCATTGCACTTGATGCCACAACACCTGACCAAATCCTGACGGCGACTCCGGTGCTGGCAAGGACTTCTTCTTTTAAACCTGCTCATGTGCATGGGTGGGAATCGGCCTGCCGCTGTAGAAAAATGTGTGTCCGTTGATTTCACTTCAGGGGACCATCTGGGATGTCATTGCCGTCACACTGGGTCTGTCTCTCTGCCTGAGTTTATTTGATCCAGTTTATTTAAATCCAGCTTGGTTCCCGAGAAGGCTGCAGGATTTGGGAGCTTTGACTTTTACCTTGTCATGGTGAGAAAGCCTTGAGCCTCTATGTACCTGAAAATGGGCTTGTGCTTGAATCTATTTTTCTTTGGGGACCGGTTGTTGTAGTCTGGAGAAGGAACGCAGCCCTCAGTGTAAGCTGTATCCCAGCTAGGAATAGCTCAAGGGATTTATTTTTTTTCCTTTTGAGGTTTTCAAAATCATGGCAGATTTAGAAAACCCAGCCAAGAGCTGGAGATGGGATATGCTCGTCAATCTCCTCGCTAGGTTTGATGAGCTGAGGGCCTGGTGTCTGTTTTGCTCTTGTGCTACAGCCCTATATTAGCTAGGGCTGCAAATTGGGCCAGCGGCCACAAGCAGGGAGAAAGGACAGTGTGATGCGTGGCTGCTCAGCAGGACATGGCACGTGGACCAAGGACAATACGCAAGGTCAGGCCAAGGTCCCACGTGGSCATCGCGAGGCGGCCGTGGGCTCTGGATGTGGGAGCGCAGACCCGGGAGCCGCACACGGGCTCTTCCAGCTCCGCAGTGCCCCACAAGTAGCTGCGTATCATCAGCGACTGRCGTGACATCTCTACCCTGGGAGGTAAAGGGCCCTTCTGGAGCGAGGAAACTCGGTGTCCCAGCTCTATCCTGCTCCRTCTCCAGTCTCCAAAGTAAAGGGAATGCCTTTTTTTCCCACTTTCCCAGTGTCCAGGKAGCTGTCTGCTGGACTCCAGGCCACCTTCTCTCTCTGGCTGCAGCCAGCAACAGCCTCAAAAACACCAGGTTTAATTAAAGCAATCTTTTATGTTCCAAAGCAAGGCTTATTTCCTCCACCTGGTGAGAAATGGCCCTCATCTCAATCAGCAATTGAAGCTGTAGATTGCTACGCCGAGTGGATCACGCGCCACTTTCTCTTAATTAAATCTCAATGCTAGGCTTTGCACAGCCGGGCAGGTTGGAGGAAGCTCCAARGGGACACGGATGCTTCGTGGGATCCAGGGGGAAACCTGCCATGTGCTGTCTGGCTACGGCTGTTTGCAAAGCAAACCACAAGACCCTTAGGATTTTTCCTCTCTCTTACACAAGTGCTTTTGTAAGAATTTGGAGGTCCTCTGCAAAACGTCCAGCCCCTCCAAGTGCAAGCATGGAGCTGGCGTTACGGAGAATTTTCCTATCCGATTGCATCTCGGGTCCCTCCAGGATTTCTSTCCGCTTGACTTTCTGCTCTCCTGCTGGATGCCAGAGTTTTCCTCCCTGCCACAAGTGCCTGAAAGTCCGATTTGTGCCCCAGGCATCGTGACACCCTCCTCACGGCTGCGGCGTGAGACACTCATGCGGCGGCAGTGTTGCCCCTTCCGCTGTCCTGGAGCAGTATCTGGTGGAGCTGGGCATCTCCCAGCATTTCGCACGAGGAGAGGAAGCGAGGAATTTCTCTTGGCTGGCAGATGGCTCAGGCAGGCCAACTCTAAACAAGAGTTATGGCCGAAGTAATGGGATCGCTTAAAACACAGATTTGCAGTGGTGGAATAAAGTTACCAAAAGACAAGCAAAACAGCTTTAATAATGTTCTGCTCAACAATAAAGATCCCCCCTTGCTGCATCAGCACCTCATTTAGCTTCTTTCTTTATCTTACGTTAAACTCTAATCTCTCTCTATTAATATAAGGCCAACTCACATTCTATAAAATACTTGCTCCTCTTTATGGGCCTCCTGCAGGAGAAGGTCGATGCAGAAGAGCCCTGTCATCTGTGTCCTGCCAGGTGGAAATGTCTTCATCTTGTCTGCTTTTTCTGCATGAAAACTTGCTCCCTTGTTGCCCAGATATTTGCCCACACCTGTGATAGCAGGAGGGCTAACCTTGCTCCTCCTAAAGGTTTCTTGCACCCGCTTGTACCCACAGCCGCATCCCCACCTCCTCCTCACTGCTGCTGCCTTCTGAAGACACCCTGGCAAAGCATCCGCTGGTGTATGACAAGCAAATACAAAATGCATAGCCTCCAACTAGATTTATGGCTCCTGTTTGGGTGAAGGCTTCCTCAGGGTGATAGAGATCTTCACTTTCCAGCCCCGGGTGCCAGCTCTCGCCTACACAGCTCTGCAGGACTGGAGATGTCTCCGTGAAGCCACAGGTGGCCGTAAATGCATTACTCATTTATAGCTGAGGACTTATTTCTGAGAAGGGGCTCCCCAGGGAGGGCTACCAGCTCCCGCAAAACTCCGTTACTATTTTGGATTAAGTGGTGGGGACAGCTGAGTCCTTAAAACTTAACGGTCTGCTAATAAAAGACACGGAGACTGCTGCCTAAGGAGAGGCAGGGATGCTTGCATGGTCCRACCAAGGGGTCTTTTCCCCCAGGGGGTGGGCGCCTGGATACATGGTGGGAACCCCAATGCTTTTGGCATTGGATCAGGGGAAACTGCTCCTGTTTTGCTGCTTGGTTCAGCAGCGTGGTGGACTTGCCAGCTTGGTAGTCARTCCAGCCCCAGAGATGCTCCTGCCAGGCAGCTGTGAATGTTGGCATGAGGGAGGCATTGGCCCCGGTTCTGGAGAACTCATGGCTTTCTGCCTATGTYTCTAGCCCGGGGGCTTCCTCTCTTTGTCCCCTTGTTCTTCTGGAAGCAAACACCAAATCCAGCTGTCCAGTTCTCAGTGGCAAAGCCCGGCAGAGCTGCAAACGTGCTGGCCACCAGGAATGCAGCTGGGCAGCCCTCTGGAGCACACCAGCAACTTCCCAAAGCRGGAGGTGAGGAGCAGCCCTCCCAACAGCTCCATCTACTACTGCAGGCGTTTGGACGGTGCAAACCGCAGGAGCAGGGCTGAGSAGCTGGTTTCCTGAAATGTTCACAACACGTGGGCTGCCTCTCCAYGCCAGTGCAAGCAGAACCCAGCTTTTCCAGCAACCAACAGCAGCCCTGCCAGCACAGCTGGATCACACAGCGTTTCCCATAACGGCGGATTGATGGAGCCGCACAATCCACACCCACTCACCCAGGCTCTGCTCTTGGGTCAGGGGCACAGGAGATGAGAAGGGAGATAAGGAGACAGGGATCCTCTCCTCACCCTGCCTTTCACTACCCTGCTCCCTTCATTTCCCCTCTCCCAGCTATTTGCTACTTCGGAATGCTAGAGCTCGGAAGAGGAGGGAAATCCATRAGAATGGCATCTTCTCATGCACCTGCCAGCAGCACATCCCCGGTTCCCCACAGTCACAGCCCTGCAGAGCTGCTCTCATCGCACGCACCCTCCACTGCGCCTGGCACAGCGCTGAGTTGCAATGAGCCCTCTGGACAAGGCTCTCTATCCCCGCTGCTCCCGGAGGAGGGCCGGGCTGCAGTAGGACACTAGGAGCGTGCTGATGGACCCAARAGGCAGCCTCAGTGCAGGAGGCTCAAGGTGTGTTTTGGGAAGCCAACAGGACAGTCTGTGACGTAGCATCAGTGAGGACATGCTGCCTCCTCCACAGTCCTGCTCACGGGCCGTTCCCACGGATATTTTTAACTCATGCAGTCCCTGCTCTTGTAAGACACTGGGGGAGGATATCCTGCATTTTTCTCCTCTACTGTCTCCCAGAAACATGTGGAAATTTTCAAGGCTTCTGATCCTCTCCCAGGAAGATCTTATATGCATTTGCCTACGGCTGTGTTTGGGAAGACCAGGCAGGAGCAGGGCCTTGCAGCTGTGCAGAGGGAAAGAGTTTCAGCAGTGCACCTCACTGTGTCCTCAGGGAGATAAGGAGCACACTATGGTTCCATTGCATCRATCACCTTACCACCACTCTTTGGCAATCTTCGAAGGCAATCTTCGAAGCCTCCATATCTCACCTTYGAGCTTAAACTGTTCTCTGACTTGTTGCACTGTTCTCTATCATGCCTGAGCCTATCACCAGTTGTTCCTCATCTCTTATTGCCATGGTGGTGCTTTCTTATCTTTCCAAGACCATCGCAGTCCATGCACACAGGTGAATGTGGGTACCATGCATTTGCCTCCATCTTTTCAAGGCTTAGCAAGGGTTTCAAGGGTTCTCCAGAAAACTAGAGCTTCCTATAGTGGAGCTTTCCCTGTCAGATCTCATTTTGTAGGGAGTCATAACCCTGGGGCAGCACTCAAATCCCATTCCCTATGGTACAAAAGTGGCTCTGCACTRCAGCTCCTGCAGGGAGCCTCATGCTGCCTCTTTGCCAGCAAACTCATTGCGTGCTTGGGAGAAGCTATAGCAGCACCCAGATGTTGTGCTCCAAACCACTACTACGCACAGCTCCACAAAAACTGGGCCACAAAGTTCAAAGGAAGCTCTGGAGTATCTRCAACAGTGGGAACTGCAGAGATACATGAGACATGCTCTCCTCCATGATCACCAGAAGGTCCTTGGGGCATTTCTCCACCCCCTAACCCTCCTCAGAGGTCCACTTGCAAAGTGTGAGCCAGCCTCACCCTATTAGTGAGCTGGAGCTGTTGTCGGAGCTGACACTGCCTAAGATTTACTCCATCCTCCATGGAAGGAGAGCCCAAACCCTCACATCTGAGTTAATGAAAGAGTTTGAGGAGACCATGGTTCCTGGCGCTGTGAGAGCGTGCATTAGTGAGCCAGGGTTATGGAGAGCTCTGATCAATAAATATGTTGCCACAGCTTTTTGGAGCATCCATCATTTGTCAGGAAATGCATTTAGGCTAATACCTGCAGAGGGCATAAACCAGCTATAGGAATTAAAACCTGCCACATGCCAAATGGTAATGCACAATTTAGTGATCACAGGTTCTGATAAATAAGCAAAATCGTGAAATGAATAAATACACTCTGGCAATAACATCTGCAACCCAACCTGGCCACATTCAGAGCCTCAAGATTAACCAGCAAGGTGCTCCTARGGGCTCATCTATTTGCAGTACATGAGCAGCGAAGGCAGTAGCTTCATGTCCCTTCCCAGGAAAGCCCGCCAGGCTTTCAGACCCGGATTTTCTTGCCCCTCCAACACCGACACAAGTACGAAGCTAGCAGGCTTCACATACAGGGAGGACTGTGGCAAAGATCAAGGCAATGAACTCTTCTCCATGATTCTACTGGTCAAATGAASCAGCGGGGTCTGAAACTGCAGCAAAGCGAGTTTAGAAAAGAGGGACGGAAAGATCGTTCCTGACTGTGGATTGAGGGGGATTTCAGGAAAAGGCTGGATGCAGGGCAGCCAGGGGCAGACTTGGGATAYCTGGTCCTCTCCCCCAGCAGAGGAGGGCCTGGAGGCCCCCAAGAGCTGAGCCCTCCACCAGCACAGCCCAGGGCTCTGGTTGCTATTCCCCGGAGCAGAAGGACCGGGCACGAGGAGGCAGCTAACACGGAGTGAGAAATAGCCTGGGAACAGAGCAGAAAGTCGGAGGTCAAGGAGCAGGAGAGGCCGGCTGGGGGAGGATGTGTGYTCAGGATGCTGAGCACAGAGCGTTTGCGCAGCGAGTGCTGTCGGCATCTGGAGCACGTTTGCTTTAAGGAAGCASGGACCGCGGCTCAGGTTGGGCAGCGCTCTTCCGCAGCATCTGAAACCCACCTGCTCACACTCRGTGCTCCTGTTTCGCTCAAGCACCTCCCCGCCGAGGGGATTGCTCAGCACAGACAGGAGAAGATAAACAGCATGAAATTAAGGAAGAGAAAAATTCARGTCCGTAGCAAGCAAAAAAGCTTCCTGACAAGAAGATTTATGAGATTATGGAGAAGTTTTTCCCAAGGAAAGTCTGGGACATTTAAAACTTGATTAGACGGTGGATCCCGACACAGCCCGGGGAACACGCTTGCACTGCAGAAGAGATGGGCTGGAGGGAACCGGGTGAGACACCCATTACTGATTTTACTAATTTATTCCCGATCTGCTTTGTTATCTATTCATGTTCTCATACTACATCCATCATCTCTAGTCCTTGCCAGTTCAGAGGAGGGGTTCGATGGCCGGCACAGACTACAGGGACCATTAAACCCCTCTTTGATGCAAGACTGGCTAAGCCTCCCTTGCTGCTTCAGGCAGCTTGAGCACAACAGCACGCTTCCCATGCCAAGGCACAAGCATGTCCGACCTCCCCTATGGACCCTGAACAGCACTGCAACTTTCACCTGCTCCGACCTGGACCAGCCCCTTTTCCCAGGACTCCGCACTTCCCATCTGCACCCCTGCAGGTCCTGCCCTGCCAGATGCCCTGCGCACACCTAGAACTGGACGTGCTCATCAAACAAACCAGAGAGCTCCACTGAACCGTGACCCAGATGGAGACCGAACTGGTGAGGGTTGTGCCTCACCGACAACAAGAAAAGAAAATTTGTTTTTTTCAGTTATCTCAGTACAGTTAGTTGGGTCATTGTGCAGTGACAAGAGCGCGGGTGATGAAGTAGAGCATGTTTGGGGCAGCACTACATTTGGAAAACAGGCATCTTTATGGAAGAAGAGAAGCCTGCTTTTCCTAAAGAGACCATGCATGTCTTTAACCTGATAGAAAAATTTGGAAGAGACATCTTGAAAGCTACCCATGATGTGGTTTTGTCCAGGCTTTATCAGCCAGTCTCACTCCCACTCTCTGGCAGTGTGCTTACCTTCCTTCACACAGAGCATCACTCGCTTTGTGAACATCCCTCCTCTTCAATGTCACGTCCAGTTCTCACAGCATCCTTTCTCTCCCTGATTTGATTATATGACAAGCAATTTGCTATCTGATTAGCCCTCCTCCTACCTGTCGCAACCTCTGGGACAACCCTGTTGGTATTTAACAGCCCTCCAGCCTTGACCTCCATCACTGTGTTGGTCTGCTCCAAAACCGTTCATCACCCCTACCCTGCCCCAGGGAGCAGAGGAAGAGGAAGCTTGCCTTACCAAGTAACAACATCATCAGGATGACATCTGCACTTGGATTTCCATGGGAGCTTTGCATTTTCCCATCCAGCTGCTCCTAAAATTGTTTTTTGACTTCAGAGAGCATTGGGCTATGCCAAGGAGCAGGATCTCAATCTCATAGTCTCATCAGCACCATTTGCAGCTGGGAGACCTTCAAAGGTAACCACTGAGCTTTTCTCTCCGGCTGGTCCCTTTCCAGACCGTACAACCTACGTGGTATAATTTTTGGGAAGTTCTTCTGACACCATATAATCAAGCAGCGACATGCAAGAGGGAGCTCTAATTCCTAGATCCTGCGTCATGGCAGGTGAGGAATTAGGCAAGATTATAACCCAGCAGTAATTCAGACAGCAAAATTGCCCTCTGCCTCTCCAGGGCCCCTGTCATCACTGCCCTGGGAGCGTGTAACAGCAGAAGGGAGCTGGATCTGCAAACCCCATCATCCGGCGTGGTCCCAAAGCACGAATACCCACCACGTGCTAGAAGCATGGGGCTGAGCGTGTGCGTGCCAGAAGCGTGTGGAAGCAAAACGTGGCAGCCTGGAGAGCCGCAGACAGCCCCCCACCAGAGAGGAGAAGCACCCGCGGGGCCAGGGCTGTCCCCKCCACGGAGCAGCAGGACAGGAGCGGGGCAGCCCCTGCTCCCGGGGCAGCCCGCGGTGCACGAGCGCACAGCAGTCTCAGGGAGCATCCTGCTGGTGTGACCTCCATCCGTGGTGTCCATGCCTAGAGAGAGGTACGTGCCAGGTACACGTGTGCGGCTGTGTGCACAGTCCCGTCACCAAACAACCCCAGCGTCCCACTAGCTAAGGCATGAGCGGTTCTAGAGATATTAACATGTCTTGCACAAATGCAGAACAGATGTTCCAGCAGTAACGCATAAAAATACATAATTAAGAAACAGATAGAGAAACAGAGGAATTCTGTTCCTTTTTACTTGGTGKTTTTTTTTTCCCTGGAAAGTGCTGTTGTGGGCCTGGAGATCAGGCCAATGGCTCCCTGCAATRTCTCAGCATGGGATGGGGGAAAGATCCAGGATGCACCAACCCCCTTTTGGGATGAGCTATCCAAAAGTTGGACTCTTTTATTCGACATCTGCTGAAAGGGAAGCCAATCCAGGAAAAGGAGGAACACTGCTGTTTTACCATCTTGCAATAATTCACGATAATCTAGGGGAAAAAAAAATATAAAACAACCCCTAAACCCGAAGGAGCGGGGGAAGAGAGAACGACTTGCAAGAAGAAAAAGATTCAGCCATTCCTGAACATGGTGTGGTGGTGCAGCCAAACCAAATAGTAATGATTCATTGACCTGTCTTCACCCTTCGTTTTTGCTATAACGAGCAAAGAAACCACAGAAATGTGGAGCCGAAGGCTCCCTCTGCTCCCAAGGAATGGGGAGGAGAACATATGCTGCTACCATTCCGGGTGTTTTGATGCAGCTCAGCTCCCAAATGCTCTGTTCAGTCTCACCACCAGCATCCTTGCCCATCTCATCCCAACGTATGTATCGTCCTCATCCTGATGACCCAGATGATCCTGATGACCCAGATGATCCTGATGACCCAGGCTTTTCCCACACACACACCATGGACAGCACTAGAGCACTGAAAACAGGTCCCACAGCCAGGACTTTGCTTCTGCATTTGGCAGGTCTAACAGAAAAAGGGATGTGTGTGCTCCCAAGCCAGCTCAGCTTGCAGCTCAGCCTGATGTGCCCAAAGTCAGTGGAGGGGCTATCTCCATGCCAGGATACAGCAGTGTTGGCCTGGGAAGAGATGCATACTCCCTCCCTGCATGGACCACTGGGCAACACCACACAAYAACAGCCYAGAYAGATGTGGATGGGAACTCCTGGAGSGGGAAGCTCYYGRGACCACAGYGAGGYTGGTTTGTTGAACATGACATTCAGTCCATAGTCATGGATGGACCTGCACTCTGCTTACAGCTTCAAAAGCTCAAAATGCTTCTTTCTCTAACCCAAAGTTTTGGGAGGCCTCAGCAGTGTTTTTTCTTCCTGAATTGCACCAGGCAAGGTCCACTGAGTACAGGATATGACAGAGCACACCCTTAAAAGCAGGATCGATTCCTCTGCCAATCCTTCCTCCAGCAGAGCTGTGAGACAACAGCCTCTTAAAGCACGGCTGAGAGCAACATCTTCATCCTCCCCTCCTAGATCCCAGCACGGCCTTGCATCCCCAGCCAAACTCCCCCAGCCAGTGCAGTGTCTATCTACAGCCCACGGCTGTCCTTTGAGGTCCCTTAAGGTGTCCTTTGAGATGCTGTCATGCCCATTTCAGCTGTGACASAGCTACAGGGGGGCTGTCCAGATGTCCACCATGTCGTCACGCTGCAGACTAGAGAAGAAGGAGAATTCATCATCCTGAGACCATACTCATCCCATGGGCCCAGTCCCCTCTTTACAGCCATGGGTTGTTTCTCACAGCCCTCAGAGAGATGGACAGACATTCAAGGTGTCTGCAGAATATGACTGCCACGTGAGCGCGTTATCAAGGCAGGTTTAACCTGAGCCCTTCTCCCTGCTTCGAATATTTGTATCTCACCCTGCAAAGAAGCAGAAAGTAGGTTGAGCTGCCCAGGCCCCCAGAAGCCTGGGCCATGCGTTGAGTGTCTCGCAAGGACAAAGTCTGCCAACCGGCCAGCCATGCTCTCTCTTGTTCAAAGCAGATCTTCAGCCACTGCTGCCATTCAGCAACATGAGCAAAATTAAATCARGTCCAGCAATTCAACAGCACTTTGTCTTGGACTTCTGGAAAAGAGTGGCAGTGGACCAGAGAGAACAGTAGGAGATGCAGCAGAACTGAAATGCGGTATTCCTCTCAGTTATATTCCATTTTCATGCTGTCCCTGCAGCTTCTTACTTGAGCTAGGAAGAAAAGAGACAAATTGCTGAAGACAAGCTGCTCTGTGAAAGATTCAGCTTCCATTTTGGGGCCCCCAGCAGTTTCTACCAAGCTGCCCCGAAGTCTCCTGGTAACCAGTGTGGCGTTTGCCAAGGTCACACACCTCCTCTGGATGGAAACAGAGCTGTTTGTTCAGCTTCCCGGGTGGCTGGTTATCTTCTTAGATTTGTAAGAGCGTTTAACAGGTTGCTTAGCTGCCTGCCCTTGAAATCACTCAGGCAGTGTCATCCAAAAGTACCATCAGCATCACGCTGGGCTTGAGCTAATTAGCTCCATCTCCCAGCAGGATGAGCTGGCTCAAGCCCGGTGCCGCATTGACCCAGCCGCCGGGCTTCCTCCAGGGCCAGTTCTGCATTTAGCTGCCTTAAAGCTTGAGCAGACMTTATTTGAGCAGCATCTGATTGCCTCCTTTCTTAACTCCCTGTCCACGGCCAAATAAAGAGGTAGCAAAACAACCAGATGGGTGATAGCTCAAATCAAGACCTCATATCTCCTGGTATAGAGAGGTTATAACATGCAGGAAAAGGCTCAAAACATCCCAAGTTCTGAAGGAATTGAAGTWCTGAAGTTCTCTTGAGGACTCTTGAGCACTCCCGTTCTAGGACAAAAGTGATGTCCCCAAGAGTCCCTTGGGACCAGGAGGGAGCTCCCTGCCCTTCCCTGCCCTTCCAGCTCCACCCCACAGACTCGGAGCTGTCTGGTTTCTAACAGACCAGGAGTAGCAAGGCAGGCAGGTATGTCCACTGTGCTCCTTTTTGATGTAGAAGCAGCCAACACTTATGGCTGCTCACTCAGGAAGGAGAGCGTGAGACCTCTCTTGGTGAAGGAGAAGGGGTGGGAGATGATGAGGACAAGACGCCTGCTGACTTCCAGCTTGAAAGACACCCCCAGCATTCCTTCCAGATCCCAGAGSTATAGGAAACCAAACTAGCAGGCATTTCCCTGTGGATTGCTGAGATGAGATTTTTGGCACCAGAGGGAATCTCACATAGAGCAGTTGGTCCCTGAGCCCATGGARGGTGCAGTGACAACTTGCTGTCTCCTCCGCACTGGCGCTACCCACGACTCACCAATAGTGTGACCATCACGTACATGCAGGGCCGGTGCAGTCTATCCCTCCAGTGCCTGCATGAGAAGAGGAGGAGGACGTCGCAACAAAAGCACTCATTAAAAATGATCTCGGTGAGATGAAGCGCCAATGAGATGACATGTGCGCAGTCAGCACGGGGACAGTTTAAAGATGCCCTTTCAGCCATTCGGCACAGCCACATTACAGGGCGTAGGAAAAGACATTTGAAGGCCAGCGTGATTAAACTGCAGGGCAAGGACGGGGAGGCACGAAGCGACAAAGACCATCTTCACAAGTTGAAGGCATGTCCAAATGAGGAGTTAAAGAACACAGGCTTGGTCAGAGTAAGTATAAAAACATAGTAAGGCAGTCAGAAAATCATTTGAAAATCATTTTACCAAAGGCATGGAGATAAATGGTTTCTCTTTCAGCCACATGAGCAACAGGAGTCTGCAGGATCAAGTGATGATCAGATGAAGATAAGGCCATGGTCGGACCGTTCAGAAGACCACCTTCCTCCAAGCACACAGCATGCAGGTTTGGAAGGTTTTCCATCCTAGAAGCTTGCTTTATGGCTCATCTAAATGAACCTGAAGACGTGCAATGAAATGGCCATTAAAGGAACTGAAATGACAGCCAAAGAGCAGAGACGAAACGGGTAAAGAGGCCAGGACACAGGAGGGGAGGAGGAGAGCTCTGCAAAGCAGGTGTGGGAGGACACAGGCTGTTTCGTCTCTTCATAAATGAACCAGGGAAGGAGGCAGATCATGAAGGGAAAATACCTGTTAATATTACATGTTCAGGGAGATCAGAACGGGACTTGATTTTGAAATCTCCCAGAGGATCTTGCAAAACTGCTCAGTAACGACAGCAACGACAGCAATGACAAGACAGACGATGCATGCAATGGAAACAATGGAAAGAGACCATATGGGGCCAGGGCAGGGGGGAAATCTGTAAGGGCAAAGAGAAAGTTGGGGGTGGTGGGTTAAATCCGCTCTTCCCTCGCTCTTGATACAAAAAGGAGAGGTCACCAAGTGAGCTTGTCAGGTGGCATGCCCGGGAATGTCACTTTGTGCTGGTTTGGCCATGGAACTTTCTGCCACAGGATTTTGTGACTAGGAAAACGAATCGATGAACTCATGGAANAAAAAAAAAAAAAAAAAAAAAAACCCAAACAAACAAAAAAAAAAACCAAAACAAAACAACCCAGCAACCTCCACCAAAAGGCAAAAAAAGGTAACAGACAGGAAATGCAGCAGGTCTAGTTCACACTCTCTCAGATGCAAATTATTAAACACGCTACAGATCCAGGCCAATGCTGCAGGTAGCCCAAAGCTTGTGGCAGGCTGGGGTGTTATTCGTAGGGGAAAGGCTTTCCTAGACACGTGCTCTTGGCTGCTGGAGAAGCCCAGATAGGGAACTTCTCCTCGAAGGCTCTCCGGCTCATCCCGGCTCTGATATGTCCAAAACGAGTCCTGCTGCAGGCGAGAAGAGCTCAGCTCCAGAGGAACGGCTCAGGTAGGATGGGAATGGCTACTCCTAGGGCCGGATCTGTTGGTGGATGGAAGGAGAGCCGGGTGCTTTTGCAACACTTCCCAGTGTCCAATAGCCACCCCTGAGGACGTCTATTCCAGCCAACCCTTTGCTCCCCGCCTGTCCGTGCACCACCCAGCGCACAGCATTGCACTGGGCTGCAAACTCCTGGCAAAGGCCCYGCTTTCCCCACGTCTTAGTGAGGTGGGAAATCCTCCCGGTTCGGGAGCTAATGAGCTCGCCGTGACGAGTTGAAGCAGAAGAGCTGTCCGGCACGGCCAGCCCGAGTGCACCGTTAAACTGAGTCACAGCACGGCTGCCGTGAGCCGGGCAGCTCGCAGCGGCGCGCCTGGGGACGTCCGCAGGGAAACCCGTGCCAACTTCGCCCGCGCAGCAGGGCCTGGATCAAAGGAGCCTGCGGAGGAAATTAAATGCAGTGTGAGTAGGTTCTCTGTGCTTGCCATTACAAATGCACASCACAAATGTTAGCTTTTAGGCTTAAATTTCACGTCCTGAGTGAGCTATTATTTCAGCACAGCCAAGCAGCCAGGTTAGATTCTTGCTTTTGAACTTGGATGGTTAGAGAGAATCTGACAAGTTGGATGCCTGTGATCCAACCCTGCGCTTTCTTCCGCGCCTCATCAGACACTTTCCCTGTACCCGAGCCACGATGTGGAGCAGCAAGAGGTTCGGGTATTGAGTGCAAAACCCTCRCTGAAAAACACCTGGTGTCTTCACAGATTGCTCTTGCATCATTGCGGAGCCTTTGGCCCAGGAGGGCCGTGGAGCCACCGTTGGCGACGTGAGCAGGCGCAGGGCTCAAGGGGAGGTGCCTCTGTCCCAAGCTCAGGGTCTGCTCACCCGGATTAGGGGCTAACTAGTTTCAACGTTATGGCTGAAACTCAGCAGTTACCCCCAGGCTGCTGCTTCTCTAAGGCAGGGTGCTGGACACCTCATACCCAGCTGCTGCTCTGCAGAGGGCAGGGACAAGCTGGTGCTTCTGCCCAGTGCGAGCAAGTTTTCCTCAGGAAATCCATGACACAGGCTGCCATGGACCTCTGGATGACCAGGAATGATACTGGGAAGCGATGTTTAATCAGAAGCCAAGCCAAAGCCACGTCCAGAGGCTGCAGCGGAGCCGGAGCAGCCTTTCCATCCGATCAGCAAGGTGCCCACAGCCCCATTTCAAGGGCAATTGGGCAGGAATTGGGAAGGAGCAATATCCCCGGAGCAGCACAGCCATAGGCAGGCTGCAAACGCGTCCATTCCCGGCCCTGTTAATGGCAAGGTGTCACCGAGAGGGACGGAGCTCCTCCTGCAGCCCCCGGGGACGCGCTGTGCCGGGCRCCGGGCTGCGGGAGAGGCGATGCTTCGCCCCGCCGGCACCGCCGTGAGCAAGAGCAGGATCCAGCCTCCAGCCCCTCAGTATCRGAAAGAAACATCTGTTTCTTGGATTTGGGGTTTTTTCCTAAAACAAGCCTCAGACAAAGCCCGAGCAGCTTCTCTAAGTTTTCGTTTCCTGCCCTGTTTTTTCAAATGGTGATTTCAGGCTGCCAAAACGGGGCAGCACGAGTTCTTGACTGCATAAACTGTCTCCACGGAGAGCAAACGGCTGATGCCCAGGAATGCAGGGCCTGCTCCACCTCTGCCCTCGCCCCTGATGCCTTGTCACTACCCCGGGCCTCAGCTTCTCCATGTGGCAAACGATGCTCCTTCTGCCCACAAGGTCCCTTAGCAGCAACTTTCCGTGGTCCTGCAGTTCCTCATGGAGATTCTACCCAGCAGGCCTCCCCTCAGCACTTATAAACTGCAGAAATAACCCCAGTCTCACCCCCTGGCAGGGAGATTTTGCCTTCTCCTGCCCACCGGGACAGGAGGCCAATTTTAGCAGAGGTCTSGTTCATCAGGGACCACAAGATAGGGAGATGAGGAATTTGTTTTGGGTGACCCATCATGCAGTGATTGGGAGCAGCCCTTCCTGCCATGTCCCTGTCCCCTGGGGCYAGCTCATGGGAGTCACCCACCCACTGCTGCTAAAATCAAGCACCAGAAGCACCGCGGCCCATCTGCATCCCCTTTCTGGGTCAGTTTCGCATGGGCTGTTTCTATCTGTGCCATCATCCCAGTTATACTTGAGTTTTGACGTTTTGGCCAAAGCAAGGAGAAATAAGGAGCAAAGAAGGTGAATTGGGATCCAGAGCGTTTCTGTAAATTAAAAGAAGAAAAATTAGAGGAGAGAAAAAAAAAACACCAAAGACACAGCCCTCCACGAAGGAAGAAAAGCAATCGGAGCAAAAGCTGTCGGCCCTGCCAGTTCCTGTTTGTTTGCACATCTAATTCAATCTCTCCCCCGTCCAAAAGTAACAACTCCTCAGCCTCCCCTGTGCTCCCAGCGGAGGTGTTTTCCACACTGGAAACAAATCCGCTCTGACGTTTCTGATGCAGTTTTACCCAAATTGCCCCTGCCAAACAGCCGCTCGCATTTCCCGTTTGCGCCRCGCCGCATCCCAGGGACAAGCCGGTGGCCAAGGTGACCTCTGGCAGGGCTGGCACTGACTTGGACTCGTGCTCCTTTGCCCTGCAGGTGCCTCCAAGATCTCCCCAAGCACCTGAGAGGAAAATCRTCCTTAGCCTGGGCTCATTTGGCAACAGAGCCCCTGAGCGAGTGTTGCCTAATAGGGAAGGGGCTTGTGGCCAAACTCCAGCCACRGCAACGTCTGTTCAAAGGTCCTTTGCCTCCAGCTCCCTCAGGCTTCATAGGAAAACACTGCCCTGTTCCTCCCGGGGTCTGGTCACCAGGTGACAACTGCAAAYAGAGAAGAAAACAAGTGTTGCAATGAGGGTCTGCTGATTGTGATAGAGGCGTGGAGCCATCCGGAGCCGTCTGCGTGCCCAAGCCCGGAGAGCCTTGTCTTCCCATCGGGCTTGTCAAAATCTGCAGAGGCAGGAGAGAAGTGACAAGGCCCCAGTGCAACCCCCGGGAGCAGCGGGGGCTCAGCCAGCGCCAGGAAGCCGAGGTGCAAACGTGGGGATGGGAGACACCCTACAACGGGCAGCACCTGCCCGCTGCCRCCTCGGCGCCTTCCCTGGCCAATGATTGCGGGATCCCTCCAGGCGAGGATTTCCACTTGTGCTAGGGACTCTCCTGAGTTATCCCCTGCAGTGTCCAGTCCAACCTGTGTGATGGAGCGTCACAAAGTGTCCCTGCTGCAGAAGTAAATTTGTCCCACAGGTCCCTATGGTCCCACACAGCCCCTCCAGATTGTTGCCTTTGGCAGAGCCAAGCCTCATCTCCCAGAACCTTTCCCTAATCCCACTGACCATTGCYAACCCACAGCCAAGCCAGGTCCTGGCTGCAGGTACCAACGCCACCAAAGCGATGGGATTTTAATCCGGTCTCCACAGGCACCATTTGGAACCGATTTGGCTTCACCAAAGTGGCTGGTGTGGGATCAGCCCTGTGGGCAGGGGAGCTGCAGGGACCCACCTGCACCCTGTCCTCTTGCCTGAAAACTGTGCTGCTCTGGATGGACTGCGAGGACGAGGGGCAAACAGACAAGTCAGTTTCATATMATTTTTTTCCTTTTATTATCTCTCAGCTTCTCCCCAGCAATTTGCTCTAACTTCTATAAAACTCCTCGCCAAACAAGCCGCTGCCCAAATAGAGCTCTGTGTCCACAGCACTCTATTTATAACCGAGATCCCATTTAACAGATAAGCCCGGGGAATTTAAGCAGGATTTAAGCTAAGCAGTTATCTGTGACCGGCGGACACAGTGTGCATCGCATTCGCTCTACCGGGAGCTTGGAACAGGAAGAGACGGGAGAGCAAAGAGCCCCTGGAGCGCATGGCCAGAAACACGAGCGATGCCATTGCCACCAGCAAGCAGGGCTGAAGCGGGTAAGGGACTGTCCCCAAAACTGGGATGCCCCAGGAGCTGGAGGCTTTCTCCAGCCTAAGGATGTAGCTCCCAGGGACTTGCGGAGGTGCCGAAGGACAGGGAGCAAAACCCACTCCATGGGATGGGAAGCATCCTGCTCGGAGCCCCTGGCCATCCCTTGCCAGCACGRGCAGGTATCTGCTCGTAGGGGCTTCGCTCCTCTTCCCGGCCAGATGCTGCACTCTAAGAAGATGCTCTTAACAGGACTGTGAAATCTGCTGTAAAGTCTACGGCCTTAAATCGATATAATGTCCTGCAAAGTTAATATAGGGATAGCTATTTTATAACAAGGGCAAATAAAAACACCTTCCGTTAGCCTCCGGCATTGGGAGGTGTATTTCTGATAGCCAGAAGCTGCAATGAAATGGGGAGAGAATATTAATACACATATGTATAAAGCTATGCACATATACACACCCATATATATCCATACCGATATTAAATCGGATTTTTTCAGAAATTCTGCAGTGTTCAGAGCATTTTATTTCCTCGCTGCAGGAGAGATTGGCTGCGGATCTAAAGGCAGTTCTCTGCTATTACAGCATGTCAATTTTTCATCGTCTCCAAGGCCCTTGTCATGGAAAATGGATAACTTTAAACAAGAAATTGATCCAAGGTCAGAGTTAAACACCTGGACGTAAATGCAGCTCGCAAGGAATAAAAGGCAGAGAGGAAGCTGTTACTGCCCATGCAAAGCACCGGCAGCAGAGCCGATCCTCGGGATGCTGAACCTGGGGATGGCTCCAGCTCTGGGGACGGCATCAGCTTCTCCAAGAGAGGCGGGAGGATCCCGGATTAAATCCCAGGGCAGCTCTGGGTGTCTCTGCACGGAGGGGACTCCCACAGCCCACCTCCCTCTTGCCGCATCCCTTCACTGTCCCTTTCTGTGCTCCCCAACGAGAGGCCAGTGAAGGCCAGGGGACACTGCAGGGCATCCCGGGGGACCCGTGTCCTGCAAAGCCACATTTGGGCTGCAGCTCCAGCCGAACTGCCCAGGGAAGCCCCCAGAGCTGGTACCAGCCAGGATTAGGCAGAAGAGCCAAAGCATCCCAGGCAAGGGCAGCCAGGAGCACCCACAGGTTCCCTGGGCACATGGGTCCACCCAAGGGCATTATCTGAGCCAGGCCAACCCCAGGCTGGTGCCCCAGCAGCAAGTGCCCCAGCCAGGGCTTGCAGAATCCCACCTCGAGCATCCGCCTGCCCGTTCTCCCCGTGCCCTCTGCCCCAGACACCCTTTCCTCAGCTTGTGCCTTCAAAGCAGGTATTATTATAGCTGCATATAAGTTCTCCTTTCAGTCCTATTGTTGAAAGCATTGAAAGATGTGAGAGGAAAGGTATTAAAAGCAATCAGAGACTGCAAAGGCTGCATGAGCTCGGCTCGCGGGAGCGATAAGCGGCTTCGCCTGCATCCCCTCCAGACGATTGCCATGTCTGGAATGATGCAGACCATGGAGAGCCGGGCGGGAAGCGGGTCCCAAACGGCACCCACCGTGCCTGCCTTTGGATTGGGACACACTTGGGACACACTCGGGACCTCGTCCTCCCTCTGCAGCCTCCTGAGCACCCCGGGGCACCCCAAGCACAGCCCTGCCCTCGGCCCTGGCCCTGCCTGGGCATCACCCAGGCAGCCCTGGACACAACAGGAGTTTCCATCAGAAAAAGCGATGCTTTGTCAAACCACTTCCTGAGAAAAGGTCACTTCGGAAGAGTTTCTCTTTCCAAAAACCTTGGGGGAAGGAAAAAAAAAATGAATATGCAATGCTTTAACTATCCTGTTTCAACAGCTTTAAATGAAAAATAAATCGGGTTTTTTTTTTTTTTTCCTCTCCCCACGGGTGCCAAATGACTTTTCATTTGGAAATGGAAGATCGTTATCATCTTCAAAAACAAAATCAAACAGAAAAGGGTGAAATCAAGAGAAAATATCTGGAAAATGTTAAAGTGAAAGAGCTTGCTGAGAACAAAACAGCCAGAGGGAGCTGGGCCCTTCTCTGCCATGTTCCCAAGTGCAGCCCTTATCCCGATGACGGGCAGGATGACATTCCCAAATCTTGACAAGCTTCCTGGGATAGCGGAGCTCTTTCCCACGCTCTCCATCCTGGACCTGGGCTTGCACCGCCGGGGAGAAGGACACGGCCAAGTATCTTTCAAACCTTGCGTTTGACCTCGCTGCTCTCTGGCGAAAACAGGGCTTGAAAATCCTGCTGAGTTCTCTCATTCTCCCTGGTCTTGGGGAGGAGGCTGTGGAAAAAGCTGGAGAAACCCCACATCACCTTGTGCTGGAGACATGGGATGTGCGAGGCCACCATGTCACCCCGTGGCCTGGACAGGGGCCCTGCTACTCATCACAGGCCAAAGGCTCGTGAGGAGCATCCCCAGGGCTCGCGGCCCCCAGGTGCATCCGCAGGCTGGGACGTTACAGTCCAATGGGAAGGATGGAGGGATGACTGGGCAGGGAGAACGGTGGAAAAGATCTCTTGGCTGGGCTCCCACTGCCTTTTGTCCCATGGGCAACCTGCTGAGACAGGGACCTCCGCAGTGAGCACCGGCTCGTGGGACAGAGCGGGAGAAGGGCTGCAGCCCCACATCCCCACGGGAAGCCAGAGCAGGGAAAGGGGATGCTCTTTTATTCCCAGTATTCCCCATATTCCCAGCAGCTCAGCCAAGAGGAGCTCTGGGATGCCCGGAGCAAGTATCCCTCCTGGCAGCAGGTGACGGCCCTGGTGGCCCTGGTGGCCCCGTCTCACAGTGTCCCAGGCGGCTTCACTGTGCCAGCCCCGACGGAGCCAGCGCTGAGCAAATAGCTTAATTAAATGTCTTTATTCCACCGGCTCCCTCTGCATGTTTGTGTGTTTGTGGATTAGCAGTTAATACAGTAAGAGGCTTTATTGCAGCTAAATTGATTTCTTCTCCTTATGGTTCTCTTTTTTTTCTTCTTCTTTTTTCTTTCCCTTCCTCAGCTGGGAGCAATCCCTCAACCAGGAGGCTAAGAATGGATTTCCATGGGCCAAACCGCGGGGGCTCCAGGGCTGCAGGACATCGGGATATGGCTCATGATATCAACAGATTCCCAAAATAATTAGGAGCCGGTTAACACAGTAATGACTCCAGCCGGGCGTCACTGCCCTGGCAGCGCAGGCACCAGCTCCTGCAGGATTTTCCTGCCTGTTCCTTCTTTCTTCCTCCCTTTCTTCATTTTATTTCCTTCTTTCCTTTTCTTTCCTTCTTTCCTTCCTCCCTTAATTTCTTTTTTTCTACTTTCTCCTTCATTATTTTTTCTGCTTTTCTTTCCTTCTTTCCTTCCTTCCTTTCTCCCTCCCTCCCCTCCTTCCTTCCTGCAATTTCCTTCCTTCCTGCAATTTCCTTCCTTCCTGCCATTTCCTTCCTTCTTCCTTTTCCTTGCTTCCTTGCTTCCTTCCTGTCTTTTCCTTCCTGCCTGCCTTTTTCTTCTTGTCTTCCTGCCTTCTTCCATTTCCCTCCCTTCCTGCCTGCCTTTGTCCCTTCCTTCTCTTCCTTCTTTCTTCTCTTCCATCCTCTCTCTCTCCCACCTCCCTTCCCTTTTCCCTCCTCTTTCCCTCCCTTTCCTGCTTGCTCTCCCTGACACACTCTCCTTGCGCTTTGCCGCCGCTCTCCGCACACCGTCCTCGGGCGGCGGGAGCCAAAGCCGTGGCTGAACCCGGCTCCAAGGCAGCCAAATGAAGGGCTGTTAATAAAGGAAGGAAACGCCGGTACCTGCGGGGTTGCGCCAGCCAGCAAAATGCAAAGCCAGCTTCCAGCCCCCATAAAACAGAGGCTGTCTCCTCTCCCATTGGCAGGGCTTGGCTGAGCACAGAAACCCTGGGAAGAGGGTTTTTATGGCTGTTATTTACAGCCTGGATTAGCAGAGGTGTGTCCCTCGTGGGACGGGGCCTCGCTGCTTGCTGGGCATGGGCTGAGCAGGACTGAGCCCAGCGTGGGTGCCGGGGCTGGGGAACAGGGCACTGACACCACAGGGATGCGCCACTGACCGGCGCAGGCCGGGATTTGGGCTGGGATTTGGGCTAGGATCCCCCCTTCTCAGGGGTGAGAGTGATGGCATGCGAGGAAAAGAGGCAAAATTGGGCAAAAGGAGGAAGGGAAAGGCCAGTGAAGGGCAGCTGCTCATCCGCAGGAGCTCGACTTGGCCAGGGCCGCCGTGGACCTCCTGAAGCACCGCGGTCAGGACCTGCCTTGTCCCCCGGCCCCGGCCACGTCCTCGCTCCTGGCCCATCCTCATGGCTGGTGGATGCCCACAGGAAGCCCTTCCTCCCACGCAGGCTGCAAGCCCAGGCCAAAATTCGTGTCATTTTGAACAAAATAAGTTAAAATTGTCACCTGGCTCCAAGCAGAGCCCCGAAGGTGCCACTTCAAGGAGCACGTTCATTAAATAAAGGAGGAAAAAATAAAAAGAGGAGTGAGGAGGAAAAAAAAAAAAAAAAAAGATTACCTTGCTGAATTAATCAGGCTTCACTGTAATGTTCAGCCTTAGATTTTATTTCCTGTAATAAGCCCATTAATACGGGTGTCTATAGCAGGGGGCTTTTAGCAGCAGGCACCATTAGTGTAACGAGGAAGGGCTAATAGAGTTTTATTGGAATTTTTACTCCGACAGCACAGCCTTTTAAAACAGCTGTCTCAATAGGCATTATTATTCTGATTAACATTTAGACAGCACAAATCACGGCGATGCCCTCGGTGTCCCGCAGGCTTCATCATAATCATTCTGATCCCTCGACGCATCAGCCGGTCCAGGCCGGGGGAGATGTTATCCCTGGCGGAGGCCTGGGGTTGTTTCCTTTCTCCGGCAGCCCCTTCCCATGGGATCTGTCAGGCTGCGATGGAGCAGGGGTCCCGCTGCTCCCAAAACGCAGCGGAGGCTGCTGGAAGCAGCCGGATTCTTTGAGCCCTGAGGCGGTAATGGAAAAGGTGGCGTTTTGGGGCAAAGGGGGACATTGGCCCTGAATTATGGACGTAATAAGGAAAGGACCAAACACCCAAAGCGAAGAGGCTGCAAATGCACTTTGGACTTCTATGCAGCAAGTTTGGCTCGGCAGCGGGTGTCGATGAGGACGCGCAAGCGAGGAGCCTCGGCCGGAACCGGGCAGCACCAGGTCTCCTTAGCACCTGATCAGCTCGTCACCAACCTCCTCTGCTCCCCACAGGGGCATTTGGGGGGACAACAGGGGCATTCCCTGCTCCGTTCAAGCAAGCCCCTGCATGGGGTCTCCAAGGGACGGGGAGCCCCAAGGCAGGGGCAGACGTGGCTCTGCACCTCCTACGTGCTCTGCAATGCGGAGCCGCTCGCTGCAGGGCGCGAGGGGGTTTCGCATCTGCTTCAAAATCTTTATTGCTTTTGCCTTACGTGTCCAGCCGGGTCCTTCAAATAGAAGCCGGAGTGACGTGGCCGGCTCTGAGCCCCGCACGTGTCCCCTGCCCTGCCAGGTCAGGTCCCTGACCATGCACTGAGCCCTGGGGGCTCCCACACCTGGAACGTGGCCGGTCTGGAAGGGAAAGGAGGAAGCCCCAAGCTGAGGAGGCCACACCAAAGTGTGGAGGAGCTGAAGCCACCCCAGGTCCAGGAGGAACAGAACGAGGATCGGTTCCCAGAGCAAGCCAGGAGGGACATTCGGGGATGTGGAAAGACAGCAACTTATCTGTGGCCAGCACATTGGAGTCAGGATGGGGTAATTCAGTGCTTATGGTCCTAAAAGGCCCATTCAATCACTGGCAGCAGGAGCCAAGGAGAAACTAGGAGATAAGGGCAAAAAACAACAGTAAAGCTGGAATGAAATGACAGCCATAAAGCCAGTACCAGGAGGGACAGTAAAGCCACAGTTTGGCAGCAGCCGCCAGGCCTACACTAATTCCTTCTCCTTCCTATTAAAGCTCGCTGGTTGCGGATTAAGAACCTTGGCAGGATGCTCCTCGGGTCGCCTGCCCGGGGAGGGCCGGGGTGTTTCGGAGCCAGGGGGTTGACATCCCGTCCTCTTTGCTCTCTCGCGCGGGAGGTGTGTCCGGTTCACACGTGTCTCTCTTGCAGAAGGGAAGGAAGCACTCAGACCTCGTCGCCTGGCTTTGTTACAGCACAAGCACCCTCCTGTCTGAGGCCGGAGACCACAGAGAGGGTCCTGCCCTCAGTTCCCTCGCTCTCCCGGTCCCCTTGCCCTCCTGTCCTCCCCATTCCCTCCCGGAGCAGCATTCCCGCTGCACTGTCCCTGCGCCCCTGGCCCGGCAGCGCGCGCGGGAGCCTGCTCTCTGCTCTCCCTCGTCAATGCGTGGAGATGGCGAGTGGAGAAGGTGGCTCTCAGGGCACAGGGCAGCAAGAGCAGGGGACGCACAGGAGGATCCAGCTCTGGCAACCTCGGTGCCCCTTTGACAGCAGCAGGTCAAAGATGCTTTTGCTTTTGTCTGCATAAACCCATGCCCGTGTCCCCCTTGATTTATTTTTGAGAACATCTGCACGTTCACTGCCCAGCTGTAAACGGCTTCAGAGCAAAGCGGTGGTGGTTCCCGTGCATCGCGCCGCATCCGCAGCACGGGCGCGCGGAGCCCCAGCCACTCCACCCGCTCCTTCCCTCACCTTGGGAAGCTGCTCCATTAAAAGCTGCACCGGTTAAAAGTACCCAAGCGAGTGGAGGTGGATCTGCCACCAGTCTCGGGGAGCATGGGGAAGCCCAGTGCAGTCCCGATGCCAGGTCTGACTCTCACGACTGCTGCTTCTCCCAAGGAAATCCCGGCTGAAATCCCTGTGCTTCTCCTCCTCCCAGGCTCAAGGCTAGAGGTGACTTCACCTGTGAAGTTTTTCAGAGCAGGAAACACTTTTCGGGGGGGACAATAAGCAATAAAGACACTCCCCACAGCACTTCCGAGCTCAGAGCCGCTCCGGCAGCGGCCGACGTGCAGCAGCGCAGCCCGGCGCGGGCACCTGCGCTCCCCGGCACACGCCATGCCCCTGCATTTCATCCTAAATCACAACGCGACAAACAGGCTATTCATTAGACACTGTTTAATTAAGCAATACGGATCCTGCCTTGATATTTACAATCCCACTTGCTCTGATTTATTAGAGAAAGTGCCTCGTTCTTAAAGACGGCGACGGTAAAGTTTAATGCCGCTTGACTTACTGCGGGTTTCATTTACGGCTCTGGGCTGACGCGACGCGGACCAGGCTCGGAGCTCGTGGCCTATTAAATCAGAGCTAACTACGCGTGCAGGAAGAGATGACTAGCTTCGTTACAACCGGTTCAGTGGTTAATTACCCCATCTGCATTCCCATATTTAAGCCACTTCGCTGATGCTTTTCCAGCCCCTGGGGAAGGCCGGGCATATTTGAAGTTGGGTTGTCACAAATGTGCTCGTGAAGGGACAACGGCTGCAAACGAGACGGTGGCAGAGCCCTGCGGCAGTTCTCCACTGCCTAGTGCTCAAAGCCTGCACAGGCACCAGTTGTACCAGAAAACAGTAAAAAAAAAAGTTTGCCAAAAGCCTGGCTCCAAGCTGGGGGATCTCCCTTCATCCCGTCTTTGTGCTAAAAACGGCTCTGAGTTTGAGAGTCACCTACACACAGTGCGTGAGGTGCACCCACTGCTGCCACTGCCATTGCATGGAACAGGGATGGCTCTGGGACGGGCTGGTCACGAGGGCAAGAGGAGGGGGCTCAGAGCCCATATCCAACCTGGCCCCGAGCTGCCCCGGGGCCGCACGCTGCCCCCGTCCTCAAGGGCAGGGGGAGAGGGCCCTTGCCAGAAGGGGCTGTTTAGCAGGTAGTGGCAAAGCAGCCCTCGGGAGGACACTATTCACCTCCTTGCAAGATATTTCTAGCCCCCAGGAGACCAATTAGACTTTACAGTAATACAGGCCTCACCGGGGAGATGAGGAAACAGATCTTGGGTGACAATAAAAAAAAACCAAAAAGCATTAGGACATGATGGCAGACAGTGCTCAGCACCCAGCACCACCCGAGCAGCGTCCTCACCAGGGCAGGCCCCCGAGGCCGCCTCCTGGCACCCTCCAAACCGGCCCCAGTGCCAACCCCGCGTGGCTCCCGCATGGCCCCGGGCCAGGCCGCAGGCCCAGCCCCAGCGGTGGGCACGGAGGGGTCAGCAGCACGGGGAGCCRGGACAGGCTCCCTGCACCCCCTCGCTCTGGGCTGCACCGCCACTGCAGCGCAGCAGCACTCGCAGCCCTGCAGCGGGAGCGAGGGCTGCGGCCSAGCCGCGGCCCCGGGCAGGGAAGGGGACGAGCAGCAGCCCCCGGCTCAGCCCTGCGCGGGGCAGCGGCTCTGCGCACTCGGCCGGGCAGCCGCGGTCTCCGTGCGGCAGGTTTGCCGGCCTCGGTCCTCTCCGAGGAGCGCGCGGGCAAGTCCTGAGCGGCACAAAAACCTGCAGCCGTCGGCCCCTTCCCGCCCGCCGCTCTCAGGGACAGGCTCAGAGCTCCCCCCAGGGAGGAAGAGGAGGCAGTGCAGAGCCAGAGGCAGCAGCAGGTGGCACGGGGGACCCGGGACCTCCTTGCACCCGCCGTGCCATCCCCCCGGCACTCACGGAACAGACGTCCCCACACGGAACAGACACCCCCGCTCCGTGCCGAGAGCCAGCAGGCCGCAGGCAGAAGCATTTGCTTATRGGTTTTATTGGCCAGAGAGGCAACGTCCCTTCATGGGCAGGCAACCCACGGGCACCGCTCCCAGCTCCACCACCAATGGACTGGCGTGGGAGGAGGATAAGGCCTTTGGTGCTGATAACAGCACTCTGGAGGCAGGAAGACCCGACCTGGGATGAGGAAGGAGGCAGAGGGAACGGTCTCGCCTGCGTGTGGATTCAAGCTGGGGTTACCTGTACTCCAGCAGGCAAACTGGCCCAAAGGCAGGCCCAGCTGCGAGGAAACGAGAGGGGTCACAAAAGGGGTGAGACGGGTCTCAGCCTAGTGACTCCTCTCCCAGGCACCTCCAAGCAAAGCCAAGGGCGCCTTGTCACGATGCGTCCTTGTCCCTCTGCTTGTAGTGCACCTCGGGGAGGCTCCTGAGGCGCTCRGCAGCCTACGGAGCAGGGCACGAGGGTCAGAGCACAGGCAGATGCCAGCGACGGCTCCCCATGGGGCTACCCCACGCCCTGCGCCAGCCCTGCCCACGCTCACCTGCTCCGGCGTGAGGTCCCTCTGCGCCTGGGCCAGCATCTCGTAGCCGACCATGAACTTGCGGACGGTGGCGGAGCGCAGCAGCGGCGGGTAGTAGTGGGCATGGAGCTGCCAGTGCCCACAGTCCTCCTCCAGGTGAGGGCCCGTGGGGGCTCCTGCCGGGATGCACGTGCCGAGCGTGAGGCCGGGCCCCGCCGGGCTCCCTGCCCCGCCGTGGTGGGCACAGGGACACAGAGGACACGGCACCCTGCCCCACACCGAACCCAAGGGCACGAGCACAAGAGCCTTCKGGCAAGCCGGGGAAACAGCCGGCAAACAGGCCGTGCAGCACACTCCTRTGCCCCATAGCCCTTTGGCTCAGAGTCCCCCCCGTGACCAACACCAGGGGTAGGGGAAGCTGAGGCAGGGCGGTCAGCAGAGCCTCCCCACCGCTGTATCCCACTGGCGGGTGCTCAGCCTCCCCACTATCCACCATGTCCCCTCCCCAAGCTGCGGAGAGACCCAGGAGCCCTGGCTTTCCACACCAGCAGCTCCACAAGCCTGAGCAAAGCAGGCCCGGTCCAAGCAGTGGGCGTGATCCCCTGCCAGGAGCAAACACACCACGGCGTGAACGACGGGCTCCATCGAGCGCCCCCAGTCCAGGCACTCACCGTGCCAGCCCATGGAGTAKGGGAAGGAGACCTCAAAGAGATTGTCATACTTGATGAGAAGCTTCTGCATGACGGACGCCAGGCCTGCAACAGAAGCGCGCGGGCAGTCGCAYGCTGAGCTGGCCAGCGGCCCAGCAGGTAGGCGGCACGTCAGGCTGCGGCGCTTCACCCAGGGCACCGTCCCCAGGCAGCAGCACCGCAGCGAGCCGCCAYGCGAGCTTGCCGGGGACACCAGCGACAGGGAAGAGACACGGGCTGCCCACCCACACGCCACGGGTGCAGGTGACGAGCCCGGTTCAGCACCCGTCGCTGATCAGCCAGCGCCGCAAGGGTACTGGATGCCGTGTGTTTCATTGCCCCCAAAGGAGGTCCCAGATTCCTGGTRCATGGTCAGGTCCCAGGCACTGGCTTCTGTCCCCACCTGTGCCATGATGGGCAGGTCGAAGGGGATGGGCTGCCCAGAGGACAACAAACGGGGAGCCCAACTCCCAGCCAGCYGAGCCCTGCCCGCCCCCAGCCAGCCCCGCTCCCCAGGGGACGCAGGACCCCCGCACCAGCCAGGCTGCTGGGGAGAGGGTCCTCTGACCCAGGGCCCTCGCACGCGCCGGCCCAGCACAGGGCAAGGCCACTCACTGTCGCGCTCGTCCTGGCGGAGCTCCTGCAGGCGGCACACGTGGCGCCGGGGCAGCAGCAGCGTCTGGAAGGGCCACGTGGCCCAGTAGGGCACCACCACCAGCCAGTGCGCGTCCTCCACCACGAGCCGCTCCTGCGGGACCACGGAGCCGCACGCAGCGCCCTCACCCACAGAGCCACCCAGGGGGATGGAGGAGGCGAGCGCCCATCCTGCCTCCCTCCCCAGCACACATGCAGGCACCGCAGAGCCGCCCTCACCTTCCTGCGAGCCTCCTGCTCGGCGTACTCCAGCAGCATGGGCACGCCGTGCTGGCGCCGGTATTCCCGCTGCGTCCGGTCCTCCAGMCGGGCCTCGTTCGGGAGGAAGCTGCTGGCCCAGATCTGGGAGGAAGGCAGCAGGGCTTGAGGACATGTTTACCTCCCCCCTGGCCCCAATGGTACCYGCCCTATCCCCCAACCCTCACCCTGCTCAGGACCCCCTTGCTCTCCCACTGCCTGGAACAGAGAGGGGTGGGGGTTACCATGAGACACACGGAGCAAAACACCTCCCTGGCCCTCCAGCGACAGGCCCTGAAGCAAAAGGACAGGGCGGGGAGCACCAGGATGAATGGGGAGCTCCGACTCCTCGCTGTCCCCTCCCAGCCTCCCGGGGCTCGTGTCACAGGCCCACACTAAGAGCCGCTCCAGCCGGGGGCAGCCAGCCACGCTCGCCCCAGGCAAGGGGCTCCAACCATCGCCCTGGCACACAGAGTGCCCAAGCCCGGCCCCCCATTCGCAGGACCGTGCTGCCCCCAGGCGGAGAGCCGCACGCGAGGCGGCCACCAGGGACTGTCCCCAAGAGAGGAGGCGGCCGGAGAGGCACCGGGAAGGGGGTTCCGTCCACGCTCCCGTGGGGGTCCGCAGGGTGCCGTGGGGGGCAGGCCGCCGCGGGACGGGCACTCGCCTGGCAGTGCGGATGCGGGTTGGAGCAGCCCATCATGGCACCCTTGTTCTCGAAGATCTGCGTGCGGGACAGCGGGTCAGAGCGCCCGGACAGCGCGGGGACACCCGCGTCCCCTCCGGGTGCAGCGACAGCGCCCGAGCTCAGCACAGCCCCGTTGCCGCCCCGGCAGCCGCGCACCTGCACCCAGGGGTAGGCGGCCCCCAGCTCCTCCGCCAGCTCGGCCCACTTGTCCACGACGGCGCGGATCTCGGCCAGCGACATGAGGGGCAGCGTGAGGTCGGAGCGCGGGTGGAAGCACATCACCTTGCTGCGAGGACGGAGGCGCTGCGGACGGCGGCGCCGGCGACGCCGCTGCCCTCGGCCCCGTGCGGACGGGCCCACCTACCAGACTCCTCGCGCGGGCGCCGCGCGGAACAAGGGGTGGTCACTGGCGTCTGCGGGGGCAGAGAGGGGCCGGTGGCCGAGCCGCGGGCAGCCCCCTGGCCCYGGCCCAACCCCAGCGAGTCCTTACCGGGCTCGGGAGCGTCAGGCTGCAGCGCGGGGAAGTCGTTGGGGAAGACGAAGGTGCCCTCGTAGGGCGGGTTCACCTGCGCGGGAGGACGCGGCGGGTGACGCCGGGTGGCCCGTCGAGGCCGGGGGACGCGGTGGACGCGGTGGACATGGTGGTCGCGGTGGCCGCGGGAGCTACCTGTCCGCCGGCGCGGCGGGCGCCCGGGCACAGCGGGTTGCGGGCGTCCCAGCGGGGCACGTCCTGGCTCGGCGGGCTCTCGAGCTGCCCGTGCCAGGGCCGCCGCACRCGGTGCGCCGACACCAGCACCCAGTCGTCCCGCAACGGGTTGTAGCGGCCGTGCTGGTGCTCTGCGGGCGCGAGGGAACGCGCGTGGGCGGCGGCCCCGCTCCGCGCCGCCCCGCGCACCCTCCCCGCCCGCCGCGGCGACCTGCCCCGCTCCCGCCAGCCCGCGGGCCGCGCTCGGCGGCCGGGGGGTAACGCGACGCGACCCCGCGATGGGGACAGTGCGGGATCTACACGGGGGGGTCCTCAGGCAGCCTCGGGCGTCCCCCTGGCCCCGCGTCCCTCCTCGCCCCCCGCGCGGGCGAGAGACCCCACACCCGCCCCCTTCCCCGCACCGCTGGCCCGGAAGGCACCGGCCGCCGCCATGGCCCTGCGCGGCCCCGCCCCAGCCGCGCCAGGCCCCGCCCCCTAGCGCCCAGACCACGCCCCCGCCTGGATGGCCACACCCCCTAGCGTCCAGATCACGCCCCCGTCGAAACGGCCACGCTCCCGGCCGCACCCCACCGCGCCAGACCACGCCCCTATCGTCCAGGCCACGCCCTCGTTCGCAAGACCACGCCCCCGAGCTCCCGTCCCCGCTGCTGCCGCGCAGGCCCCGCCCCTCGGTGCGCGCGCACGTCGCGGCGCGGGGCGCGCGGGCGCCATGGGGGTGCCGGGCCCGCGGGCGCTGCGGGCCGGGCTGGCGCTGGGCGCGTTCGCGCTGCTGCTGCAGGGGCTGCGCGCCTGGCTCGCCGCCAAGCGCTACGAGTTCCAGGCGGCCGAGATCGCCCAGCTCGCCCGGCACCACGCGGGTAGGCGGCCCCGGCAGGCCCGAGCGGCGGGCAGGGCCCCGCGGCAGCGGCGGCACGGGGGACCGGTGCGGGAGCGGCACGGGAGTGGGGGAGGAAGCGCGGAGATGGGACCTGAGCGGGGGGATCGGGATCAAGAAGGGACCGTGAGCACGAGGGTGGGAGCGGGGAATCAGGAATGAGGAGGGAGACTGGGATCAAGGGGACACTGGGGCTAGGGGGTGGCAGGGCCCAGGAAAGCGGGACCGGGATCGAGGAGGGGCCGGGGCGTGCTGGGAGGCGAGTGGAGGGAGACTGGGAGCGGGGAAGCAGCTCCGGTCTGAGGGCATCGTCTGGGGCTGAGAGCAGTGGGGTGGGATGGGGACAGCCAAGGGAGCTCGGGGGGAGCAGGGACACCCATCCCTGTGGGTCCGGTCCTGGGAGAGCCGCAGGTGGAGGGTGCCTGGCAGGGCCACGTGTCCCCAGCACAGTGGTGGGAGCAGCCCCTCYGGGAGGCCCCTTGGAGGAGATGCGGCTGGAGGAGCTCGGCGTGGGTGCGCCGGCCGGAGCTGACGGCACCTTGGGCGCTGCAGGGCTGGACCACGAGCTGGCTTTCTCCAAGATCATCGTGGAGCTGCGCAAGAAGCACCCGGGCCACATCCTGCCGGACGAGGACCTGCAGTGGGTGTTCGTGAACGCGGGCGGCTGGATGGGCTCCATGTGCCTCCTGCACGCCTCGCTCACCGAGTACGTGCTGCTCTTCGGCACCGCCGTCGACACCGGCGGGCACTCGGGTAAGACGGGGTGGGTTGTCTGGCCCGCGTCCCGTCCCTGCACTCCTGCCCCTGCCTTGACCACCGCGACGTGGTCGTGGAGTCCCCCCGGCCCTGCCTGCCCCCCTGCCTGGTGTCACTGGCGCAGGGACCGTGTTGCAGGCTGTGTTGGAAGGTAGTCCCTACCGAGCTGTGGGTCACCACCCTGCTGCGGTGACCACGGGAGCGCTGGGTCCTTTGCAGGGAAGGCACTGACCGTGCCGGGTGTGCATGGAGCCGCTGCGGGGGGACGGGCGGCTCGGCCGCCAGGTCTCCGGTGGGCAGAGTCCGTGTTTGCTGGGGCTCGGTGCCGCGGCAGGCGCTTCAGCCCTGCGGTGGGACCGGCCGCGGGGCAGCAGCCAGGATTGGGTTCAGCGCTGGCTCGTGGCCTTCCTTCGTCCCCGGCGTCCCGGCAGGCTGGGCTCGCAGCCAGCCCCCGGAGCAGAGCCGTGACAAGCGGGTTTTCAGACAAGCTGCTGTTCCTATGCAGGCAGCACGGCCGGGCCCGGGCAGCAGCCCCTGCAGCCGCCTCGGTGCGGGGCCGTCCTGCGCTGCTGCCTCAGCTGCAGCCGAGCCAGGGCCCGGCTCCCGGCGTTGCGGGCTCCCCAGCGCCGCGTGAGGCAGCCGGAACGGTGCCAGCGTGGGCTGGGAGCGAGGCGGGCAGGAGGACACTGAGCACCTCGGGCTGTCAGCACAGAGCCGGTTACACGGAGGGCCTGAGGACCAGTTCCGACCCGCTGGCACCTCTGAGCTTTCCTGGGCTGTGCCGAGGCCCTAGGACCAGTGTCCTTCACGCTGGAGGGCTGCTCCAGGCCTCTGATCTGAGCCACCGAGCTGTCCCCTTTCCATCAGGACCCTGCCAGGCACGCGCTGAGCTGATGCCATGTGTCCTCCCTCAGGTCGGTACTGGGCAGATATCTCTGACACTGTCATCTCGGGGACCTTCCGGCAGTGGAAAGAAGGAACCACCAGAAGTGAGATCTACTATCCAGGTACGCACGGGAGCAGTGGTGCCCTGCATGTCTGACGGTTTCCACGGCTGTTCTGCAGCCTGATCCTGTGCCGTGGTACAGAACCTGCTCCCTCCATCTGGCAGAATCCAAGAGCTTCCATATGGRTGGTTTCATGGGTGACTGGGAACATCCCAGCCTCGTAGTGGGTACCAGGAATAGGGAAGGGGTTGTTTTCCCCAGTGAGCAAATCTGGGGAGGGTTTAGAGGCCAACCTGGCATGCGGCACAAAATTCAGGGCGCTTGGCACAGCAGTTTTGGATCCCACATGTCCCCTCTTTGGGCACCGTCCAGCAGTGGGAGCAACAGCCCACCTGTGTATTGGCAGGGGACACCATCGTGCACCAGGCGGGAGAGGCCACGTCCGTGCAGTGGAGCGCGGGCACCTGGATGGTGGAGTACGGCCGGGGCTTCATCCCCTCCACGCTCGCCTTCGCCCTGGCTGACACCCTCTTCAGCACTCAGGACTTCRTCACCCTCTTTTACACCCTGCGGGCCTACGCCAAGGGGCTGCTCTTGGAAGCCAATGCCTTCTTCAGCACCATGGCTTGCTGAACCCGGGTGCTCCTCTCCTCCCGGCCTTCCTCCCTMCTAATCCTCCTCCTAGGACCAGGCTCTAGCAGAGGCAGCAGATCCCCTGCACCTCTCCCCCTCTCTCTGTCCTTCCCTATGTGCCAGCTTGGCTGAGCACCGGGCACATCTTGCACCGTGTGCCAGCGGGTGCAGGACAGACGGACCGGGCAGAGTCCCAGCAATGCACATCACCAGTTCTCCTCCTTGCCTGCCCCCTCTCAGCGCAGAGCCTTATCCTGCTTTTCCACCCTCCCGGGACAGCTGCYTTGCACTGGAGTGGCCTTGCAAGACATGAAATGTCCCGTGTGCCCTCAGAGGAGCCAGGGACGCTGTCCCCAGGCTCCRCAAAATTTCTGCTGCTCCCAGGGCGAAAGGAAGACCCGGCTGGTGTGAGCCAGGCTGCACCCTCCTTCTCAGGGCAGGGGGCCTGGGGAGAGGCACCCAGCGAGACTCTGTGGGCAGCACCCGATGCCAAGGGCACTGCGAGGTTCCCCGTCTCCCTGCGGGGCTGGCGGGCCGCCCCGGGCTGTGCAGGGAGCGACGTGTCCGGCTGGCAGCTCCTCCTGGCGGCTCCGCTCCCGGCCCGTGTGTTCTGGCAGCACGCGGGGTCCCCCGGCACAGGCCACGCTCTATGCTGGGACCCCCCAGGCCACCGGGGACACCCGGCCTCTACCCTGGAGGTCTGTCCCTGTCCAGGTACCCTCTCCCAGCCTGTGAGTTGCCCTGGGGGCAGAGGCGGGGAGCAGGTCCCTTTCTCATGGTCCCATCCCCTACCCATGCCCCAGAAGGGGAGCGCCACCGTCTGTCGCCTTAACCRAGAGCCCGTCCCGCGGCGGCCTCCAGGCTATGCACCCAGGTAGCGTCTGCGGGAGCTGGGCAGCGCCGTGGGCCCCCAGACCGCTCTATTAGCTCAGGACAGGATCTCACCCCCCTGAACGCTCCCCCCGGCTGAGACGCCCCCAAGTCCCCAGATTTCCCGCCCATGATGCATCCGTGTGGGACACCGTGCCCAGGGAGGTTGGAGGCCTGCAGAGGGCGGAGAACATGGAGCAGCTCCCTGCTCCACCCCGGCATCCCGGGAAGGGCCCTGCAGAGCTCGGCCRGCCGCGGGGCGCAGGGTGCCGAGTGCGGAGCCTTTCCCGAGCCGACAACAGATCCCGAGCCGACGTGCCCGCGCCGGCTACCGGGCCTGCAGCGTGTCCCTCCTGCTGCTCCTTGACTGCTCCGGCGGCCCCGCGCGTGGGCTCCCTCTGAACGTGCCCCTCGGAACAAGACGCCACTAATAAACATGTTCATGCGGCCGCCTGGGGTCCGGGAGAGTCTCTGGAGCGCTGCCGCGATGGGGGGGGCTGTGGGGCCAGGCTCTCCGGGTGCTCCTGCCTCTGACTGGAGCAGGGGGGTCTCCTGGGGCTGGGCAGAGCCCWGCGGGTGCCGGCGCCCGCCATGGGTGCTGCCCTGGGCTGGAGGCGCCAGGCTGGGTGCTGCTTGGAGCGGGTCCGGCTCCGCTCCCGCCAGCCRGCGGGAGGTGGTGCTGTTCCTCCGCGCTCCGCCATCCTGGAACTCGTTCCGGGCTGGAGAGCCGCGGCTGCGCGCCCGCTGGGGATCCCGGAGTCCGGGCAGCTCCGTGCTCCGAGGATCATGCCCGTGCGCCCCATAGCTGTGTTGGGCTGGGGTCTCATTGGTGCCTCCCACCGTGTGCACCCCGGACGATGCTCAGGCTGTGCGGGCACTGCACTCCTGTAGCGAGTTGCTCGTTCTCAGCAGCCTCGCAATGCCACAAGCCCCCTGGGGCAAAACACTGGAGAACATCCCCGTGTGCAGGGACACTGGAGGGGACACGGTGCCCGGGACAGAGCCATGCGCATGGTGCAGACACGGGAAGCAGGGAGCGCTCCGGAGCCGCGGGCAGCCCCATGGGATGTGCGGGGAGCCCCTGGAGGAACAGGAGCGATCCCGCGCGGGCGTGCGCAGGAAGGCRCTAACTCAGCAGCTCGTATCAATACCGCTCCACTTACAGCGAAGGCCGCGTAATGAAAATCCGATGGGCACGCTGGTGGGAGTAAATAAGTATGCCATTAAAATGAGAAAATCAAAGTGCCGGACAGGTCTTTTCTCTTGCCCATTGATTTCTTTTATTACGGAAATATTGCTGCTAAATAACATTAGTGTGAACAATCTCAGCAGTGTTTTCCACRGCGGCCGTGTCAATAAGGCCCGTGCGGGCGGGGGATCCCGACCCCTGCCCCGGGGCCGCCGTCCCCTGCGTCCTGGCTGCCCTGGCCTGGGTGCCCGTCCCCATGCCGCGCAGGACGGTGCCYGTCCCCTCCTGCGGCTCCAGGCGTGCGAGGCTCCCAAGCAGCAGCAGCAGCCGCGGCCCGTTCCGGAGCGGGTAAGTGACTCCAGTGAGTGGTGGAAGAGGGATGGATCCCGCACGCAGCGCGTCCTGCAGGTCCACGCCCCCCKGCAAGCTCCGCTYCTTCCTCCTCTCTCCTCTTCCTCCAGAGTGATCCATGCCCTTGTTTGTGTTGGACTGACCCTTCTCTCTGAGGCTTGCGGTCATTGGATTCAGGTTGGGAAACTGAGGCACGGAGTGGAGGGACAACCCAGTGCTGTCCGCCTTGGGCTGAGGCTAGCAACCAAGGTGGCCCCTGTCCTCTCCAGGGAGGCAACGGGGAGGCYGGATCCAGTGCCCGGGGGTACAGCATCCCCACAGCATCCGTGCAGCATCCAAACCCCACTACTCAGCCAGCTCCTGTCATCCCCGCGCACGGATCCTGGCCCCGCTGCCCCTGCCGCTCTGCCCAGCCTCTCCTCGCCCCAGAGCTTCCCCCAGCTCCTGGGGACAGGAGGGAGGCCAGGCGGGAGCCCAGGGCGCCTCAGGGGCCCCGAACCCCTGCAGGGCGGCAGAGGCGGCCGAGGGCTCCGCTCCGTCCCCTTGCGGCTCCGCTCTTCTCCCGAAGCCGTGCAGCGGAGCCGCGGCGGGGGGCAGCACCGGGCCCTGCGCAGCTCCCTGCGTGCCGAGCGCCTGCCCCACGGCGCCGCCATCGACCAGCGCGCAGGATCCATCTCCCCGTCCCTCCCGCGCTGTCTCTGCATGGAGTCTCTGTCCAGCCGCTCTGCGTGCCCATCCATGCCCATCCACTGCGGCCGCAGCCGTCGATGCCTGTTTGGGTGGGGGGAGTCTCTCCTCTCCAGAGCCTCGTGGCACCGAGCGGAGCTGGTGACAGCAGCGGGGACACCTGACCCCTTGGACCATCGCACCCTGCACCCGGACGGGAGGCTGCAGCGCTGGGGACGGGCTGGGGGGGAGCAGGTGGGTCCCCRCTGCCCCCTCCACCACATAGGGCCATAGGGCCCTTGGGGCAGCGCAGCAGAATGGGCAGCACSCCCTCCCCAGCCTGCAGGGGAAACTGAGGCACGGGGACGCGCGGGAGGTCCCTGCTCAGAGCTGGCACGTGCTGAGATGTCCCCATTCGGAGCTGGCACACGCCGGGATGTCCCCGGCYACGCCGCAACGGGAGCACACGGGTCAGGGCGAGCTCCAGCTGCCCAGAGCCGAAACGSGATGGAAACAGCCGCTTTATCTGCTGTGCAAAGAGAAACAGCGCCCGGGGGCCCTGCCGGCTGCGGAGCCGCCCTGCTCGCCCTGCGCGCCGGGGTGGGACAGGGTGCRTTTCCCAGGGGAGCCTGTGCCGGGACACCCGCCTGCTCCCGCGCAGCAGCTCCTGGGAAAGGCCTTTGCGGAGCACACGGGGTGAAACCGCTTGCGCCGGCACCCCGGTGCTGGGGATGCTGCCCAGGCCGGGTTGCGGGTTACCCCAGAAACCACCTGCTGCCCCTGGATGAAGGAGCCCGAGGAGGAGCCAGCGGCTCCTGCCACCCCTGTATCCCACAGGAGGAGGGAAGGGACAAGTGCCCTGTGCTCCTGTCAGYGGAGGAGCCCGGGGATGCCGCAGGGATGCGCCTGGCAGGAGAAAGCACTGGGATTATTGGCCATGGGGCCTGGCCCCCCCAGAGCAAGGTGCCGGGGTGGCAGCGGGGCTGCCGTGCTGGGTGCTGGCTTGTGGCTCGGCCTGGTGTCCGCACCYCCATCTGCTGGGGGGAGACCTCAGCCCCATCCTGCCCATGCCAGAAAGAGCGCAGGCTCTGCGAGCCTCTTGGGGGGCAGGCCCTGCAGAAAGGGGCAGCCCCAGGGACGGGCGAMGGGTCTCAGGATCAGGGTCAGGCCCAGCTGAGCCCCCCCGTGATGCTCTGTGTGCCCTGGGGTGGGTGCCGCTGCCGAGTCACCCCAGGGACAAAYGGGTGCTGAGAGCAGAGAGGACAAACACGCGTGCGTGTGCACATGGGTGCATGGGAATGCACGCAAGCCGGTGTGTCCTTGACTCTGCGTGACGCCCCCCCAGCAGCCCGCACAGTGCAGGGCTCCCCCCAGCCCGTGCACASCCAGCCCTGCCCTCTCCCAGCGCAGGCTTCGCGCTCCTGCAGCTCCATGCGCAGAAATGAACCCCCCCGGCCCCCCACATGCACGTGCATCCCACCAATGCACGGGATCCACATGCACACGCAGTGCACACGCTCGGCCCCGCACAGCTGCCTTTATGCAGGTCTGCCCCACAGTGTGTGCGCACGCTCTGGGGTGCACACACACATATAGACACCCTTAAGCAGTGCACGTGCACCCCCGGGCATGCAGTGCACACGCACACGTGTGCCAGCTCTGCCGGGTGCACACGCACACTTACCTGTAGGCAGGTACCAGCACCCACAGGGCAACTCCAGCTCTCGCTGTGCACACGCGTGTGCATGCACACGAAGGGCACCCAGCCTTCCCCGTGCACACGCATGCACGCTCACCCTGTGCACACACACAGCAATACTCACATGTGCAGAAAGATGGGCACGCACAGCCCTCCTGCACACCCACGCGTGCAATACACACTCAGGTCTCCCAGGCACCGTGCACGGAGCCCTTGCAAATACACACGTGTGCAATGCACTGCGCTCCCCACACGCGTGCAGGGTGCCCCCTGCGCCTGCCCACGCGGGCTTTGCACGCTCACCTCGCGCGCAGGCGTGCCCAGAGCCCTTGCACACGCACGCACACGCTCGGGGCGGCGCGGGGCCGGGGCGCTCCCCCGGGGCTGCCGCAAGCCCGGCCCTCCCCGGATGACTCCCTTGACGTGCGCTAGCAAATGGGAGCGGGGAGGGGTGTTTCTCGCCCGCCTGCCACTTGTTGCA
>PTEX01000193.1:1077044-1087181 GCA_003342815.1 Eudromia elegans
GCCGAGCGGGAGCAGCGGGAGGACGAGCAGGAGGAGGAGGGCGGCGAGGAGGAGGAGGAGGAGGAGGGGGAGGAAGGGGAGCCCCGCGACCCGCCACCACCCCCGGCCCACGAGTGGACCTACGAGGAGCAGTTCAAGCAGGTAGGAGGCACTCGCGGCGCCGCTGCCCTCGCGCCCCCACCCCGAATCTTGTCCCGAGGAAGCAGCTCCCAACGCGCCCCGGCCCAGAGCCCCCGGCACCCACACGGGCATCCCCCCTGCACCCCAGCCCACCCCACATTGCCCTCCCCACCCTGATGCTCCCCCATTCCCTTCCCAGCCCCATCCGGGTCCTGCTTCAGGCAGGTGTCACCACTGCCCCACGTCTCATCCCCGCATGCACCCAGCCAACCCTGTCCCCAGGCCCCATGGGCGCCCCCTCTGCCCCTAACCTGCTTCCCTCACAGCCTAAGTGAGCAGCCTCTAATGCCCCAAGTCCCATCCCAGGGAAGCCCCCTGCTGTGCACGCGCTACCCCGTCTCCAAGCCCCATCCCACAGCAAACAGGCGCCCCCAAACACCCCCAGCTGCCCTCACCCTCCGTCCCCACCCCCTGTCCATTGGGCACATCATGGTGACCCTGTCCCCAAGCCCCATGCTCCCTGACAGGCCTCCCACGCACTGCCCTGTGTCCCCACGGGGGCTCCCGCGGCAGCTCTGGGGTGTCCTGTGCTGCAGAGTGACTCGCAGTGTCCCCGGCATCGGCGGGGAGGGAGGGTCAGGATGGGGGCTCAGGTCCCCCCATGGAGCGGGGCGGCTCCCCTGCACTGGCCAGAGGGAGCGATCCCACGGGGTCCAACGGCCGGGGCCGTGTCCCGCTGCATGGGTCCCCTCGCCGACGGGTCCCGCAAGCCCCGGGGATGCGGTGCGCGGGGCGCTCGCTGCAGCCGCCTCCCCCCGCGCCGCTGCCCTCCCCGCTCTGCAATTGCACAACGCGGCCGGGAACTGGCCCGGCCAGACCTGGGCGCCCGCCCGCGCCGCGTCAGGTATGCGAGGGGCCGGCGGCGCGCGCCGCGGGGACGGGGAACGGCACCGCGTCCCGCGCCGGGGCCGAGCGCCGCGCGGGCCGGGCTGGGCGCGCTGCATAGGCCGAATAGCTGGGCCGGGCGAGTGTTGGGTTACAGGGCGCCGAGGCGGCCGGTCCGGTTCCCGGGGTCAGGCGCGAGGYGGGAAGCGGCTCCTCCCGCCCGCGCTGGCCAGGGGCTGGAGGCATCCGCGGCATTTCTGCTCCCGCCGCTGTAGCGCCCACGGGCACGGGGCCCATGGAGATGTCTGGGAGAAGGGAGTGTGGGTGCCGGGAGCAGCCAGGGTCCCACTGCGGCTCCCGCTTCCCACCTGCGCCGGCCCCAGTTTCCGCTCCGGGTTGGAGGCACCGGCCCCGTGCTGAGCTCTCTGCTTCCCTCCTGGGGAGGCAGAGCAGCCGCCTCCCCCTGCCGCCTGTTGCACCGCGGGCGCTTCCGAGGCYGTCTGGGCGTCCCCCCCACGCGGGGCTGGGTCTCGCCCAGCCCGGAGAACCGGTTCCCAGCGCGGGGACGGCCGAGACGGAAGCAGGGACGGGAGGAAGGTGTTTGCCCCGTGGTGGGAGCGTCCAGGGCCGCCGCCGGGCACTCACTGCAGGTCCAGGAGAGCCCCTGGCTCCTGTGACAGTCTCTCTATATTCGATAAGGACACGTGGGCMGGGGGCTGGACCAAGCTCCGGGGGGCTCCCCTGTCCCCAGCGCCACCTCTGCAGGGCTCTGTGGGACCCCTGTGCTCCTCGCACCAGCAACATGACTGCGGCTCCCCAGCCCCGAGCCCACACGTAGCCCATGCCTGCCCGAGGGGGTTCGTGGCGCCGGGGGCTTCTCGGCACCGTGGCAGCACCGCCAGTTCCGAGCGCTGCCCCTGGTCTGGGAACCACCAGGCGCAAGGGCTCAGCCGGAGTCATGCACCCAGGAGCAGGGAAAGGTGGCAGAGGGGGGGCTCTTTCCAGAGGGAAGGCACYGAAGAGGCAGGAAAAGGGCAGGAAGGGACGTGCTGGCTGCCAGCACGGGAGCACGGCCCGCTCCAAGTGCCCAGGTGGACGTATGGATTATATAAGTAAGAGCTCGCATGTGTATGGACGTGCTCATGGGTGTAGGGACYCGTGTGAAAGCCACTGTATGTGCGTGGCCCTGGGTGAGCCCCTATACGTGTGTGGGCACCTGTGAGTATCCACGTGTGTGTACAGAGCCATATAGGTGCCCCTGCGTGTGCGGGTAGGAGCTTTAGACCCACAGGAATGCCCAGGCACGTGCCGCACCTGTGAACGGGCACAGGCGTCCAAAGAAGCCTCCCACGYATGTGTGGGGACACGCATGGTGTCCCCGTGCACGTGGACACTCCTCTCTACGAGCGGCGCGGTGTCTGTGCGACACAGGGACCCCGCTGGGGCTGGGTGCCYGTCCTGTGGGGTTCTGCAGGGTGTTTGGGAGGCGGGCGCCCCGGGGCACCCCGAGCTCGGGTGCGTGTGTGGAGGGCGAGTGCGCGCAGGGATGGAGAGGGGGTGAGTGCGCCCGGGTGCAGAGGAAGGGCAGGGATGGGGCCATGCACTGGCCGTGCTCCGGCCATGCTCCATGCTCCAGCTGTGCTCCATGCTCCAACCCCGCTCCGTGCTCCGGCCGTGCTCCGTGCTCCAGCCGTGCTCCGCTGCCCTGCCCCACTCCATGCTCTGGCCATGCTCCATGCTCTGGCCATGCTCCGTGCTCTGGCCGTGCTCCGCGGCTCCGCGCCGCTTCCGTGCCGGGAGCACCGGTGCGTGCTGCGGAGGCGCCGGGGTGCACGCCAGCCCCGGGCACACTCTGCTGCGCCGCTCCGCTTCTCCCGGCGTGCCGGGGCATGGGGCAGGAGGAGCCGGCGCTGCCCCCCCAAGCTTCTCCGTGCATGCTGCTCCGGAGCCGTGCTGGGGAGGGAAGGGGTGCAGGGACGCCGCGCTGCAGCCGCRGGGTGTCGCCGAGCACCCCTCCTGGCACAAGCCCTGGGGCATGCAGTGACCTCCTCAGAACACACGCGCGGGGAGGGTCAGTCCCCCCAGGCCCTCCGTGTGCGAGCACGGGCGCTGCATGGGTGCAGCTGCGTCGATGCAGCACATGCACGCACGCACGTGGGGTGGTGCTTGCACACGCGCCCGGTGCACGCGTGTGTGCACACGCCGCCTGCACGCGCCCTGCCTGCRCACCCGCCCTGCACACCCCTCGGGTACCCCCTCGGCCCAGGTGCGTGCTCCTCGCCCCGTGGGGTGCCCCGGCACCCACTGTACGTGCGTGCCTCCATTGCGCCCTAGGGCAGCACAAGCGTCCCCAAGGCCGGTGCCGGCGGCAAACAGCCTCTCACCTTGCCCCGGCCGGGTTAATGTTTGCAGCGGGCGGCTCTCGCGGGGCCGCCGGCGCCCGTCCCGCCGCAGCCGCCGCGCGCGGCGCCGATTAAACCCGCCGCTCTCCGCGGCGCCGTTAAATATTAAGCGAGGCCAAAGCGCCGGGTGCCCGGCACCGACCCTGGGGCCACGGYGACAGCGGGTCCCCCAACACCGGGGCAGCACCGTCCCCTCACCATTAACTTTATGGCTCCGGCAGTGGCGCCCGGGAGCCCATCCCCGTGGCGTCAGGCCTGACGGAGTGTGTGGGTAAACCGAGGCACCCGCGGCAGGGCTGGAAGGCCCGRGGAGGAGCTCGGTGCTGCTGCAGTCCCTGTGGTCGCCCTCCTGCAGCGCCCGGGGCGGCGCGGAGCATCGACCGCGCGCGCGGCGTGAACCGCGGCCGGCTGCAAAAATTAGCAGCGGGGCTAATCAATGCGGTGCATATTAAGCGGCTTAGCGGGGAGGGGGAGGCCCGCGGGGCGGGCGCGCGGGGAGCCGCGCGGGGCTGCCCATCGATCCGTACGGCCCCGACGAAGCGCGTTAAGCGCCGGCTGCCRACCGCAGCCCTGCTCGCTGCCCGAGGCGTGCGGTGCCTCGGGGGTCCCCATGATGCCACCGCGTGGGTGCATGCACAGGAGAGGGTCTCATGAGTTTGTGCCCCCCCCCGCCAAGCTGTGGCTCCTCCCTGGGGCAGGGGGCCAGAGCTTGGCCCAGGGACCCCCGGCAGTGTCCCCCTCCATAAGGAGGGTGCTGAGGGTGCTGCACAATCGCTGGAGGGAGGCAGGGGGGCACCAGGGTGATTCTCATCCCCTTAATAAACTGCCTTCGACCCGCTGACCTATAACCCGCCCAACGAGCCCCGTTATCCCTGTCCTTAAGGAGTAAGGACGTCGCCACGGCAACGGGATGCAGGGAGGGAGCTCGGGAAGCGGCGTCCCCAGGACGGGGGTCCCGCCAGGGCCGTGTCCATGCTGCCAACCAGGGCGGCAGTTCCGGGGGTGCTGCAGCCCTCGGGGTCCCGGGGCCAGAGAGGGGCCGCGCACCGCCGCGCTATCGATCGCCGGGCTTGACAGTTTAATACTCCTGTTTATAGAGGAATATAGTTACATCGATGGCGTTAAATGAGTTACTAATTATATCAATACAAACACGATTGAAAGGGTCCTTGCTCATAGGTCACCGTGAGCAGGAGCTGCTGCGGCTCTTGCACAACCGCCCCCGGGCCGGGCCCGCGCCGTGGGGTGTGTGCACGGCTGGTGGTGCAGGCGTGCGTGGGGCTGTGCGCCTGTGTGGGGCTGTGCACGCTTTGGTGGGGTTGGTTTGCCCAGGTCGTTTCCCTGTGGGTCACTCTGTGGGGCTGAGGGTCCGTTCCCGGGCAGATGGGGCGGGGAGGGGAGGACCTCAGGGCCCACMCTGGGAGAGGAAGAGGAGGGCGAGCAGCAGGTCCTGCGCAGGGGACCCTCCCTCAGGGCTGGGGGTGAGACGGGGCTCTCGGCACGGGGCCGGTGCAGCACCCTGCAATTCCCCGGCGCTTCTGCTCCCGCCGCGCGGGCGACCTTCGCTCCCTGCCCCGTGTCGGGTGGCTTTGCTCGGGGGTGCCCTGCCCGTAGAAGGTGAGAGGTCAGCGCGCSGTGGAGGGGCGGACACCAGCGCACGGAGGGGCGGACACCAGCTCCGGAGCTCACAGCGGGCGTGCGGGCAGTGGGGAGAGGGAGACGGCACCCRGGCACTGCGGTGGATGCGGGGAGACAGCACCTGGATTGGGTGAGGGGCGGGCAGGGAGCACCCTTGGATAAATCCGGGACAGCGGGTAGCACCCATAGATAACACCAAGGATAGCAGGTAGCAYCTACRGATAACGCCAAGGATAGCGAGTAGCACCCATGGATAACATCATGGATAGCRGGTAGCACCCRTGGAYARCACCAAGGATAGCAGGTAGCACCTACGGATAACGGTAAGGATAGCGAGTAGCACCCATGGATAACGTCATGGACAGCAGGTAGCACCCATGGATAACACCAAGGATAGCAGGTAGCACCTAYGGATAAYRGTAAGGATAGCGAGTAGCATCCATGGATAACATCATGGATAACAGGTAGCACCCATGGATAACACCAGGGATAGGCAGGTAGCACCCATGGATCAGGTGAGGGACAGTCCGTTAACACAACAATAACGTTAGGGAGAGGCAAGTAGCACCCCTGGGCAACCTTAGGGACAGGCACCCATGGAAGAGGCTGGGGATAGGCCACTGGCACCCGGGGCAGGAAGAGGGGAGTTGGGAGGGGGCCGGGTGCAGGGCCAGGCCTGCAGGGCACCCAGGTCCCGGCACCAGCGCCGAGGGTGGCCGGGGCCGTGGCAGAACGGGCCCCGCGCCGGCTGCCGCCGCCTCCGCAGCACCAGCCTTTATCTGCGGTGACGGATGTGCTGTGCGGGGGGGGGGGGCACCTATTGGGCTTTAACGGCCTTTCCCAGCACAATTGTTTTATAAACGACTCTATTTTGCGCCTGACTTTGTTTTCCAGCTTGCATTTCTTTGTATATGTTTTGGAAATCCATTCYGGACTGCTGAGTTTTGTTTCTTTTCAATGGCTTTAAATTCTCGCCTGGCTCGCTGGGAGGAATTGGTGTCTATAGCGCCTTCGATTGGTGCTAATTTTTCCTTCATGTGCTCTGACTTTTACTGCTGGGCCATCGATCTGGCGGGCTCCAATTTGTCATGGTCACCAAGGGCCTGTGCTGGAATCAGGCGGCTGTTCCGCAGCACCGGCACATCGGGCCCCYGGTTTCGGAGTCCCCTCGGCTTCCCGGTGCCTCTGGAAGCCGGGATGAGCCCGGGGGATGTGCATGGGCCTTTGCACGCTCGCCGCAGTGCGTGTGCACGAACGCACCGGGACACGCGTGCGCCGGTACCGSTGCATGCACGAGCGCGCACGGCTGCAGAACGGCGGCCCCGGGGGCTCCTCGGTTAAGGGGCGCTCAGAGGGTCGTGCTCGTGGGCGCCCAGCACRCACCTCTTGCACCCACACGTGCACCGGGTGCTGCCGGCGCTGACCCCCTCTCCCTCCCGCCCCCAGCTCTACGAACTGGACGAGGACCCGAAGCGCAAGGAGTTCCTGGACGACCTCTTCGGCTTCATGCAGAAGAGAGGTAACGGTGGGTGCCTTGGGGTGGGCGCTCGCTCGGGCCCCGAGCTGCTCCAGGCCTCTGCAGGCGCCCGAGGCGGATGCCGTGGGGCAGGGCCCAGCCGTGACGCCCGTTGGCGCTGCCCGTCGGCGCTGCCCCTCAGCGGGGCCCGCGCGCGGTGCCGCAGGACGCGGGAGCAGCGCCGGCCCCGCGGGCGCCCAGGGGTTAAGGGCTGCGCCAGCCGCCCGGCCGCATCGGAAATCTTTGCTATCGGCGCGGGGGGCCGAGGCAGCTCCCGGGGACTCGATAAATGCTTTAACCTTCGCCCTCCCCGGCTGGGCCGGCGACAATTAAAAGTTGCCGAGCGCGGGCGCGCGGCCGCCCGTATTCATTAGAGCCTTTTGCCGGTGTGCGGATTAATGAACACGCCGCTCGATAGCCAGTAAACCCCAGGCAGAGGTTAATGCCGAGCTAATTAACGGGGTAGAGCCGGGGGGAGCAGCGGGGCTGGCTGCGCGCGGGGCCAGAGCCTGCAGAGAGGGGCGGTTGTGCCCCGAGCGTTGSCCCTCGGCAGCGACGTGGGGCCGCTTTGGGCACAGGTTTTTGTGTGTGTGTATGGGGGGGATGTCTGATGCCCCACAAACTCACGGCTGCAGTGGGGCCGGTGCCGCAGCCCTCGCGCACAGCAGAGCCCTGGGCGCCGGSTCCCGCTCGCTGCCCCGGGGCTGCCCGGGGCTCCGGGGGGCAGGAGCTGGGGGTGCTGACGGCCCCCGCGCACCCAACCGCACGGGGGGTGCAGGATTCACGGGCAGCTCCCCGCCTTCCTCATCCCTCTCTCCAGAGCTAATTACCTCCCTCATCAGCAGGCACCGGGGCTAATTAAGCAGGCACCAGGCAGGCGGTGGGGAGGGYGGCAGGCAGGGGCTGCTCCTCCCCCTGCTGCCCCCCGGGCCACTGCGGCCCCTGGGGACCGGGGGGGAACAGGCAGCCCCCTCGGCTCGGCCGCGGGCAGAGCGGGAGCACCACCGGGCCGAGGAATTTCACTGTTTGCTCTCAGGGGATTTAGGGCTGTTCCCCAGGCTCCGGCACCCGCCGGCACCCTCGGAGCGGGGGTGCACGCGAGGGGCCCGCGGTGCCCGTGCCCGTGCAAGGGGCACGCGGGGTGCGCGCAGCGGGATGGCCCCGGGGAGCTGTGCCGGCTGCGGGGTGCACACGGTCATCGGGGGCAGCACAGCGTCCTCAGGGCTCGCACAGGGTCCTCGGTGCTGCCCCAGGGTCACGGCGGGTGCTCGGGGTCTGCAGGGGTGGCACAGGGTCCTTAGGGGCATCATGAGGTCATTGCAGGTGGCAGGGGGCCTTCAGGGGTGGCGCAGTGTGGGTGCAGGTGGCACAAGGGCCCCCGYTCCATGGGACTGGGGCCCTGCATGGCCACGTCCCCCCACGCGGGGCCCTGACCATAACGCAGCACCGTTAATCAAAGGGGAGCTAATTGCAGCGCCGCAGTGACCGCCACCTCCGCGGGCCTTTGCACCGCGCCCCAGACGGGGCCATCGCCCTGCGGCACCCGGACGGGTCCCTTGGCCAGCGGGACGGGCACCGGCCACCCCCAGATYGACATCCAGCCCTTCACATCCACTGCCCCCCGGGAAGTGGGAGAAGGGAAGAGAAGCCGGAACCGTAAACCCGGGTAGAGGGGCCGGGATTTGGAATGGGGGATGTTTGGGCACCCCCRTCATGTCCGTGGGGCTGCGCTTGCTGCTGTCCCCGCACCAGGGGCCACCTCGTTTGGGGCCAGGCTGAGGACACGTGGCAGCCACGCGGTGCCTCCTCCGGAGGGGTGYGTGGCTCTGCGCTGAGGCCCCACAAACTCACCAGCCAGTGGGGTGGGAGACCCACACGTCGGGCCTGGGGTCCGGCCGCAGGGAGGAGGTGACGGGGCCGGTGCCCGGAGCCCCAGGGCAGAGCGAGCCGGGGGTTCTCTGCCTTTTCTCTTGGCAGGAGAAACTCCTCTCCCGCCGCCCGTACCGGGGCAAATGACACAGGCCAAACAAAAAAAAAGGGAAAAAAAAGGAGAAGAGAAAAAGTTAAATGAAGTCGGTAGCAGAATAAAGAGAGCTCATTTTTCAGGCTTACGCGAAGAAGCCGAGCCAATATCGGGGCCATAAATTAGGGATGCTGGAGGGCGGCGGCGAGCGCCGGCCCGGCGCGGGGGGCGCACAGCACTGACAGCCTCCCGCCCCGGGATGGATGGCTTTCCGATGGCGCCGCCGCGCCGGCCCCGTGCCGTGGGCACGCCGCCCCCCGGGCCCACTGCCGCCCCCCAGGTCCGCTGCTGCCCCCCGGGCCCGCTGCCGCCCCCGCCGCCCCTGCCCAGGGCTGCCCCCGCTGCTGGCCCCGTGCCGCACCRAGGGCTTTGGGGGAGGCTGTAGGGTGAGCTCCCATGTAGAGGCTGTGGGGGAGCTCCCCCCATAGGAGTTGCTGAGGGTGTTCGTAGGGTGACAACCTTTGTGAAGTTTATGTCGGTCCCTTTCCATGGGGCTCTCAGGGGCTTACGAGGGAGAGAGATGCGGGGAGGTGCTCCATAGGGAAAYGTGATGCTCCATAGGAGCTCTCCGAGCATTACGAGGGGGAGCTGCAAGGGAAGGGCTCTGTGCCCCTGCCCCTCGCTCTGACCTGCCCCCCGGCCATGCCGCAGACYGGCCGTGCCACAGACCAGACTCACCGGGGACGTGTCAGCGGGCAACCACACGGCACCCGCAGCACCAGAGCACCAAGGAGGGCTCCTGAATAGCCCAGACGAGGCTTGGACCCCTGCCTTGGGCCGGGTTTGCAGCTCGGGGCGAGCCGCAGCGTGCAGGGAGCTCGGGGGCGGGGCAGGGCAGGGCCGTGGTGGCGGAGCCGAGGCCACCACGGTCCCAGCAAGGCCGGGCGAGCGGAGGCCGTGTCCCCAGAGGAGGTGTCCGTGCTCGGGGCCTCACCCCGCGCCCCTTTCTCTCTCCCGTGTGTGTCTGGAAGGGACGCCCGTGAACCGCATCCCCATCATGGCCAAGCARGTGCTGGACCTGTACACGTTGTACCGGCTGGTGACGGACAAGGGGGGCCTGGTCGAAGTCATCAACAAGAAGATCTGGCGGGAGATCACCAAAGGCCTCAACCTGCCTACCTCCATCACCAGCGCTGCCTTCACCCTCCGCACGCAGTGAGCGCCCGCGAGCGGGGTTTGCCCCATGCAGCACCCAGGGGTGGCCCCAAGGGCGGGTGCAAAGCCCCAGCCCTGCGCCGTTAACCCGCGGTGCCGCTGGGGGGTCCCGTGGGGAGACAGGGCTGGGCATCGCTCTGACGCCCGGCCCCGTGCGTGCCCAGCCCGGGGGTGGCGGGAGCCGCGCGGCGCGGGCCTCATCGCGGCTCCCGCACGCAGGTACATGAAGTACCTGTACCCCTACGAGTGCGAGAAGCGGGCGCTGAGCTCGCCGGGGGAGCTGCAGGCCGCCATCGACAGCAACCGGCGCGAGGGCCGGCGGCAGAGCTTCGGCGCGGCGCTCCTCGGCTACGCGCCCGCGGGCGCCCCGGCGCTGCTGGGCGCCCCCGGAGGGGCCC